>VWZF01004376.1:426416-724017 GCA_013396755.1 Sclerurus mexicanus
TCTGTTAGAAGGGTGTTTTCTAGAGGAGGATCCAAATATGCGATTCCTTGCTTTGTACTGGGGCCTGGCTAGTGCTTATCGAGCTGCAGTTGACCATTTCCGAAAGGTTGTGGTTGAGGCAGGAACTCAAACTATGGCACCTGAAGCCAATATGGATCGTACTGAAATCGGAACCCAAACCGAAATGGAAAACACTCTAATTGAANGACAATGTCCATTTTACTATTTTTTTCTCAATTCTAACCATTTTTGTGCATGGAATGGGACATTCTTCAATTCCTGATGNTTGAAACTACAGGTTCTGTAGAAATTGCGACCCAAACTACGCCACCAGAGACTCAACCTACACTGCCAGTAACTCAAACTGCATCATCGGTAACCCAAAGGATGCCACCGGAAACTCAACCTATGCCACCAGTAACTCAAACCGTGTCAGTTGCGACCCAGACTATGTCACCAGAAGCTCAGCCTACTCCACAGTGAATTCAGACTGTGTTATCAGCAACTCAAGCTACGCCAGTGGAAATTCAACATCTGCCACCAGTAACTCAAACTGCGCCACCAGAAACCCAAATAGCAATACCTAAAGTCAAGGTTATGACTGAGATGGAGACCCACACTAAAAACCCTAACGTCATCATTGCCCCTATGACTAAAAAGAAAAGATGGATAAGGGAACCTGCAGAATCCACAGACCTAGCTCTGAGATTACAATGTATAGAAGGAGAGGAAGTAGAAGGAGCCTACGGACCTATCCCATCTGCAAATGTAAGAGTGGACGAAAGGAAGGCCATGAAAGATGAAGAAGCGGCTCTGAAATTAGGAGCGTGCCCGAAAGAAGTAAGAGCACACCCAAAGGAGGAAGGAGCGAAAGCACCAATGGCCAGTAAACCACCAAAGAGAACAACACCTGAATATTCTCTTCTTGGCTGTACATCAGAGGACCTGTAAGTTGTTTTCCTAAGTAGCAATTTGTATGAAACAATGTGAAAACTCTGAATTATCTTACTCTGCAAGTATTTCCAGCATTTTCCCTATGCCAGAACACTTCACTGATGATGGCTTTTATGAGTTTTTGAAAGCAAATTACAAGTTCCTACAACAGGACCAGAAAGAATATGTTGAGATGTGAAGTACCTTTGAATACCTGCCCAAGGAGATAAGAATGTGCGCACAGGCATATGTGAGGGACAGCAAGAACATTAAGTACACTCTTATTTTTTACTTTGCTACTTTCCACACACTGTTTAGCAGACAGAAACTTACTTTCCAGTCACTGAGCTCTATTTGAAGCCACAGCAAAGTCCTCTTGCATGCAGAATGTGTCAAGGGCTCAGAAAGAAGACCCTGAAGCTGCCCTAGCTTTGAGCAGACCAGTGGGCCCAGAGCCCATTAGCCAGGCTGGCTACAAGACAAGAACTTCAGTGACAGTTCTAAGAATTTCTGCCAAAACACATATGCATAACAAAATCCTTACAGAGATACAGACACAGCAAAGGTTTTGTGTTTGAGGCAAGAAATAATAGATTGTTGGGAGATGCCAGCTGGGTAGTCCCAACACTGCACCCACTCCCTGCAGAACACCGACCTTCGTGCAGCAGCACCAACTAAGCCCACTCTGAGTGGGGGGCTTGGACTTCCATCGTGCAGATCTAACAACAGACGCTTCAACAGGGTGGGAGGCACACAGCAGCTTCGAGATCCAGTAGACACAATTAGGCAGCTGATTTTATACTCCTTCTTTCCTTTCCCTAAGCAGCTCTTCAAAGGCAGCTCGCTAGAGCAGCTGGAGCTTGCTGTGAAAGACCAATTCCACCCACCCACCCACTCACCACAAATCTTGCAATTACCATTCAATTAGACTATTTTAAATATTCTGAGTATTTAGGGTTTACTTCCTACTTTAAAGAAACAACCAGCGTTTGTGATACAGCTGCTTGTAACGAAAAGGGATACTTTAATTTAACCTGAGAGCCTCTCCCTTGTGCAATGCACTGCTTAAACAACAATCTGTTTATAAACAGGTGGCATACAGTAATACATTGTACACACACAGGTTGCCATTACAAGGTAAGCATTTACCAACAGTTGTCATACACTACTGTGTGGAGCCCTACTTAAATTCTGTAGCTACAGAAATGGTGCCACTCTGAACATTTTTACACATCAGAATGCTAACCTGTGCCAGCCATTGGACAGCTTTTGCCCTGCAACTGCTCTAAGAAGGAAGGAAGATAGCAAAACAGGTCAGGACTTTGTCAGAGTCAGAGTTGGTTTTGCAATTGGGGATTTTTTTGTTTATGTTTACAAAAAAAAATACTTTTCAGCACCAAGAGATGCCCATGTCAGATGTTCTTCCAAAACTGTTAATGCTGGCTTTCTGAGTGCCCTCCTTTCTATACCCACGACTAATCTAAAGATTCCTGCCTTTGTAACAGTTACATTGATAGATCCCACCACTAGGCTCCGGCAGCCTAAGGAGTTCTGTCCCTCACACCGTTATTTATTCCTATTTGCATTTGTTACTTACTTTTTATTCAGTAACTCAACTGTTAGAGGCATATTTCCATTAAATGCCATGTCTGTTTGCCTTTCAAATCTGTTTCAAGGGCAGTCACCAACTGAAAAATCCCTTCTGAAAATACTGGCTGAAGGTATTATTAGAAAGCTAAACTGATTCCCTTTATTCAAAACACACTGTTCTGAGTTGAGGAAAAACATTACAGGCAGCTCCAAGCAGTTCAGCTTGCCATTCTAATGCAAAACAAGTTCACTGTGCCACTGAATTTCATGTATTCCTCCATCTTCAGGTACCTGTGCTTGGCAAAAACTATTCTTTAAAATCAATTTTTTCTGTTACTATATCTGTCTTTCAATTCTAGGTAAATAAATAAATTCTGTCCTGAGTAGAGATTTATTAATGGAAGGAAAAGCAACCTCCATGTATGCTGAACAAAAGGCAGTTGTGGAACTTTCTGGCTGTCTATATTCAGCTTGGATATAAACTTTCTTTCCAACTGAGAGATCCGTGAACCATAACCACTGCTAAAGCACAGTGCTGTAAGCCCACGAAGTGTGTGCCACATGGAAGGAGCTTTCACAAAACATTTTATGTATTTGTGGCTTTTTAGCTAAAAGAACAGCTTCTCCTTCTGACTTTGCCATGGTGACATTGGTGGCATTCTGTACAGAGACCACCTGTCTGATGAAGTCCTGTTTGCTGGTCTCCAAACATACATTTAAAATGTTAATTGAACTTCAAGCAATAACTTCAATGAAAGGGTTTAATTTAACAAACTCTGAAATAACAAATGTCTTCAGGGTATACTTTCTGCAATGCCGTTTTCTCCATAGGTAGTTTCCAATTTAGATGTACACCAAAAATGATACACTAGTTATTCTGAAAGATGGCTTTAAGCATTAATTAGTCACTTCCCTCTTTTTCTTATGCCAGCACATATACTGCTGCTACTCTGACCTTCTGCAGAGCAAAATCCCTGTGCTTTGAAAAAACACAAAATACCTTGGAGAAGTAACTGGACAAAATGTGGTTATTTCGCCTGTGTCCTGTTTTCAGCATACCTGAAAATTGGTGAAAGGTTGTGACTTCTGGGTGGGATTGCAAGGATCTGAGGAGTGCCCATTCTGCATAGCTATCACATAATTACTTCAGAGTTAAATACCAAATAGTTCGACCTGAGTATAAATTTTCAGGTAAGTTACTACGTGTAAATAAAACGATCCTTTTCTAATATTGCCATGACTGGTACAAAAAATGAAGTATGTGCTCTGTGACGAATTACAAGGTCTCTGCTGAACATTAAATCAAGAGGCTGGCCACCCGTCAGACCTTGTTCTGTAGCTCAATAAATGGTTGTACACAAATTCACCTACATTCCCTGCCAGCAACTCCAAACATAGACTGTTAATACCCAAGGGAGAATATAAAGCTTATCAGTTATACAGAATTCCATGCAAATATCAACTCGTGTTTTTTGTGAAACACTGTGGGATAATATACTACATGTGCTAAAAGGATGTACGTAAATCCATGTGGCTGATTTACTCCTATACTGGTTTCAAAAAATGTAAGGAGCTTCTGGCCTTACTAATCTGACAGAAAGAGACATTTCTACTAAACTAAGTCTCTATCAAATTATTCCCATTTCTGCAATATTGTAAAGGAGTATCTTTCTAGAAACTCTGTTACTCCTTTTGCTAGCACGTGGAAAACTTGCAATAGAACACAGCCCAGCAAACACTCAGTTATCAGGGCTGGTGGCACAGCAGCTTAACCTGAACAAAGCAGCTCACAAAGACGGTGTAAGAGAAAATGAAGAAAGGGGAAAAAAAAGGAAAACAATACGGAGCCAGCACTGATTCACACTGAGCAAGTACATACCAGACAGGGATAAGTGTGTCAAATCAAGCTGTAATGCTTCCAAACACACCTGCACCCAGGTAAAATCGATGGCAGCCTGCATTGCTTGCACCAGGAGAACAAAGAGCTGGCTTCATAAGAAACTGTGCAGCTGGTAAGTCCATCCTTTAATTATAATGCAAAGTACTGGCTAAACAGTAAACATTTAATTAGATTTGTCTCTCTGTATCAATATTAATAAAACACATGAAAAATTCATTAAGAGCCAGCTAATTGGGGGCTCTCCAAAATTAGCTGTAAATGAGCAACTATAGTAGAGTTGGGGTGTGGTTCCCCAGGGATTCCCAGGACTGATCCTTCTTAATATTACAGCCGAAGGTTTAGAAATGATTAAAAAATCCCAGGCAATAGCAAATTACAGTGAAGAGCAGCCGGTATGGGAGAGTGAGCCAAGCTGACGGGCAGGCTGGAGTCACTCACGCCAAATGGCTTCTATATAGCCAAACGTAAGATTGTGTATTTTGAAATAGAACACACAGGTTCCATTTTCTGGGGAAAAAAGGGAGTCTCTAAATCACACAGACGTCAGAACTGCCTGAACACCAGGCAGTCCTGCTGTTGTGTGAAGCTGAAACACAACGGATACAATTTTTATTTCTATGAGACATTAGTTAAGTCAGTAATAAAACGCTAAACACACTTTGCTTTCTGGCTTCTAAAAGAAAATAGAAAAATACACATAGTTTACATTGACAAGCAACTAAAATTGTTCTGGGGCTGGAAAGAAATTCCTCACTGAGAGAGATGTGAGAGCCCCTATCTGTTTAGCTATGGGAGAAGATCAGGAGGGGAGCTGATTATGCAGGGAGAAAGTGCTGTTTTACAGGAGCTCTTTGAGTCAGCTGGAGAAAGCGTAAGATGCAACAACATCTGCAGTTTTAAACTGTATTCCAATTAGAGATAAAGGTAATAGATAACCGGAGATAAAGCTGGTATTATTCCTTTTAATACTGGGAAGTAACCAGCTCCTTGAGGGACGGCTCCACTTCTGCAGAACTTCAGAGCAGTGCCAGGAGAGCGCACAGAGACCCAAAGCCCCCTGTTCGCCCATCCTGCAGCAGTGGCAGCTCCGGTGTGAGCGGGGCTGGGGCTGCTCCTGAAACTCAGAGCTGGGCTGGATCGTAATCTGCGGTTAGGGGAGATACTGAGCTCTACACCAGCAACTCGGTGATACTTCAGGGCCTCCGTCTGTAGGCAATCAGAGCTACTGATGTTTCGAGGCTTCTTTTGCCCTTGAAAAATCTAGGAATCAATAGGTAAAATAGAGCAAAGTTTTGAAGCAGTGTTTCCCTGAAATACATCATGGGATTTATTGAATCACCATCACATCACTGAGGATCTTTTCTTCCTGTGCACCATGTAACACTGCAGCAGAACTTCTGCACAGCTCAGAATTTGGGTGTTTTTACGTTATCAGATGCAAATACAAAGCAATGACAAAGGAGTATTACATTGTGAAAAGCAAGTAACTGAAGCTGTTCTGCCTGAAAAGGTACATTGCCAAAATATTCCAGCTTTTTTCCACAGCTGACAGGGGCTTAGTTGAAAAGCCAGATCAATCAAGGGAATTTTTTCCACATGTATCACTTCAGAGTCTGAGTAGAAACTTCAGTTCAGGAGAATACTTTAAAATGGACTTAATTGTCATAGAATTCAGTCTGTAAGACTGGGCACATGTCAACATGTAGTCCTGTATTTTCCTTGATTAATTACTTGAAAAGCAGCATTTATTTTTTTTTAACTTGGAACATTTATACTGGAAAGCAATTTTTTAATCTTTATTATCCAAACAGTTACCAGTTCCATCATGAACATGCATCCATATAGATTTAGTATTTTTAAATGCATTATTGACTGATTTGAACATCTGCTATTGGCTATACAGGTGACCTCAGCACAATTATTAAAACCCTACAAGCTTTTCTGTGAAACAGAACAGTGAAGTTCCTCTGCAAATTCTGACTTTGTCCTTGTCAAATCTTGCAAAAAAGCTCAGCTGGCACAATGTGGGGCTTGTCCAGTTCCTACCAACAACAAAACCAAAAGAACATTGAAGACACCAACCAAAGCAGCCAGATTTTCACTGGACTCTCCCAGCAGCTGGTCAGAGAGAGTGGTCTATTAATCTAGAGGCATTTTAAGCAAGAGGTTCAATCACGATTTTCTGTTTTATTTCTTGCACCATCACTGGAAGTTGCACTTTGGGTTTCTAGCTCTGAAGGGCAGAGCTCCAGCTCTTTGGTTAAGGGACTAAATCCCTGAGCTAACAGGGGAATATGCTCTTTGCAAAGCCTGCCTTTAGCATGCTGAGCTAATGCTTGAATTCATGGATGATTTTTGAAAGGAGAGAAAATGATTTTCAACATTGCAGAAACAATTTCAGTAACATAAACCTAAAGGGAAAAAATTATTCCTTAGAGAGTTAAGTGCTTTTGATATTCCCACTGCTAGGTGCCCGGCTTAAAACCCCCAGGGTGATAGCACCAAATTCAGGTGAGTGGAAGAGAAGGCTGTTGTAATTAATTCCAAAAGCTTCAGCTACAAGATACCAGCACGGGAAGGCTCTGCAAACAGTTAATACTAGTTGTATTTCAGCATATGAGCAAAAATGCCAGGCACAGAGGATCTGTCCTCAGAGAGCTGGCACATGTGTGGGCCCTGGTACAAGGTTTGTTTATTCCACTGCAGCTGCACATGCCCACAGTGACTGCTCTGTGCATCTTAACAGGAACACCATGCCATTCAAAGGCCTCTAACATGAGCTTTCTGCATCCATTTGATCAGAACTTGAAGCTATGGGTAGAGTGCATTTTAGGCTAAAGAAAGAAAGGAGAAGCAGCACTTAGACTTCACCTCTGCAGTATTTCTGTCAGTGTTTAAGATGACATGGCCTTTCCAACTGGCTTCTTAACACCGATGTGACAATGAAAGCCTGAAAAGAAGGGAATCAGAAGAGCTTTATTCCTAGAGTTCACTGGCTGCATTCTCTTCTGTCTAGCACTGATGTAAATGAAGGAGATTGCCAGAGCTAGAAAATCCAAGGTATGAAACAGGCACAGAGGCAGGGGACTGATTTTCCTTCAAAGCATCTTTGCCTCGCCCTGCCCATCTTCCTCCTCCGCTGATTGCTTTGGAGCAGGAGGGAGGGTTGCAAGTGAAGTTATCCCTGAAGTTGGACCATTAGCAGCTTTTCTGGCAGGCTGTGGAAGGGAGCAGCACCAGCAGCTTGCAGTGTCAGCTCCCTCACAAGTAGCGTGGCTGTGCCCGGAGCAACACGTTCTCAAGAACAGGTGCTCCTGGTGGGACACTGCATTTGTGTCAACCTGGAGCAACTCTGGCATTGGCCCAAACCTGGTGAGCAGTGGGCTCTCCTTCGAAGGTGGGTCTTTGCTCTTTTGGACATGTAGAAACTTCAGAGGAGATTTTATGTATGCCACTGAGGTTGGAAACAATGCTAGCGATGCCTAAACACCAAACCATGTTTTAGGCTGCAGGACCTGCTGCAACAATGACGTACCTGATTCTGACAACCATGGCAGTTTGCAGCCTTTGTCCGCAGAAATACTCTCTGCCAGGGACCACTGCTCAGGTGGTCTCAGTGAAACAGCCCCACCAATTCCTGGGGCATAAGCTACTCCCCCAGCCGTGGGTAAACATGGCATGGGATGCATCTGGCCTTCCATGATCACACACTCCCACAGACTTCCCTAAATTACTACTAGAATGGACTTTGCTGAGCTTCACGGAGCAGGTTTGGTGGGTTCACATTCCCAGACTGATGTAGCCTTTCCTGTAGAGGTTTATAGATAAGAAGTAAAACCTACAAATGCTTTTCAAAGTATTCTGACATGGAAAGACCTAGAGGGCTTTCCTTGGCATCTCTTGCACTTGGGATATTCTCGGTAATGCCAAGCAAGGCATACTTAGCCAGTTCTAATGGACGTAACCAAGATCTGCATTGAACACGAGATACCTGAGATGTAAACAGTAAATACATAAACATGCTGGATCACAGCATGAGTCACGGTCTATGCAGAAAGGAACCAAAGACTTTTTAACACACTGAGCATCATTTGCAGCCCTGGAAAACTAGCAAGGTTGGGCACAAGCTCCCACACTGCCTAGCAGGTTATGCAAAGTGACAAAAGCCAAAATTGAGAAGCATATACCTAATTTAATGATATTCTATGCTGATTTCCATTCTAGGGTTATAATTCAATGTTCACTTGTCCAAGTCATATGTGTGTACATAATACATGTGTGCACCCACACACAGGCTATTTTTGATGGTGGTTTCTGTAGCTGAATTGTTTGTTTCCCAAAGCCTTAACGCCTTTGTTAAACCATTTTAGCCATTTGTTGGCTTTCTGCATACTGGGGTTTAGATTTTCGCCTATGTAAGCCGTGAAGACAGAAATGGTTTGCACTAGCTAATTTAATCAAATTTCACAGGACTCATGAATAACATTGAGGTGGAATCCAGTTTGCTGGAGAAGACTTATGTTTACTAAATTAAATATAGTCCAACTGTGCACCACTTCATCCTGAGTAAGAAAAAGAAAGCAAAATATGGGTGGCTATCTTAATGAAGCTGCCTTGGTACACAGCTTATTATTGAAATTATTATGGAAATAATTCTGTCTATCACATTTATCAAGCGCAAATGGCAAAGCAAGAATTGTTCCTTCCCTATGTTTAAAACAACTCAAAAGGAATAAAAAACGTTTGAAGAAAACTGAACCTGGGTACACACATTCTTTCATCTTGTTGTGGGGGCTAATATTTGCTTCTTTGTTTTCAGGATGTGATTCCAAAAGTTCTGGTTCCTCTGGAGTCACCAGTAAAGTTTTCGTTAGCTCAAAAAGATAGTATTGATGTTTGTTAATATTTTAAAAGAGCTTATTACCTTAGTGTCACAGAAGCATTTGTCTTGAAGAACTGGCAAAGGTTAAAAGGAAACCCAATAACAGAACAAAACAGAGGAAGAGCCGTGTATTTTTCTTGAAGCAATGACTCACAAAAGGGTCCAGGCATTACCTCATCTTCAAAGGTTTTATCAATTCTGCCTAAAACTGATCATCACCAGTGATGGAGTTTTTTTAATGTGCAAATAAGATAGCTGGCTGCACTACAACAACGTCACGTTTCCAGCCAGAAGGCAGACAAGAGGAGCCTGAGACCCCAAGCTGGAACATTGAGAAGCAGTGCACCTGGGTAAGCTCCTGAAGGCAGCCTTATCTCAAGGAGCTGTGCTCTGGTTTTGAGGGTAACAGGTGAGATATACAAGAGCAAGTTGGCCTGATATAAAACCTCTTACAACACAAAGCGTCTGGCTAAAGACAAGCTGCTGCTTTGAAATTATGGGGACTCATCAAACGGTCTTTACCCAGGGTCTCAAACTTTCTTTTCATGAGTTCCCAACATACAACTGAAGTTGCTTCTTGGCTGTAGTGAAAGCTAAAGAGGCAACCAGTCATTTATACCTCCTTGAGGGACACCTTCTGATATGGTAGAGCAATCTGAAATGTCCATATATCTGGAATGCTCAGAACAATATATCTGCTGTGGTGTCACTTCTGACATCTGATACAAACTTCTTTCCAGCTTATGTCTGAATTTCAATGTTGATACATCCTGAGGGTACTGTTTAATAGCACAGTATTCATTCTGAATGCACTTTACTACATTACAGAACATTTTACTGAAATACTCCATATCACTGTCATCACCATTCACTAGAAATCATTATTGTTGCAAGAATCATAAGAATCATTAAAATACTGCTGGAGGTGAATAACTCTAGGGAAGGCAAACAGATAAATGGATCAAAAAAATTAATCAAAGTATACAGATATTTCAAGTTTGGAATCAAAAATACTAAAACAAAGAAAATGTAATAAAACCAGAGAATTACTGGCTATATTGGGAAGAGCACCCCATCCTCTGCAAATTCTCTCTCTCTCTTCAGGGATATACACTCAAGTCATCTAAAATGTAAAATCAGAATATTGGGGAGCTTCTACCATAACTACTCCAGCAGCTATTTAAGATGCCATAGACAGACCGGTGTGATTCAAGGACCACCCTGAGCAGCAGGAGCAAACGCACAACAAACAATAACATTTTTGCTTCCACAGCAGCACAGTGGCTTTAGCAATACAGAGGAAAAAGAATAGGCAGAAGAGAGAAAGTAGATGAGAGAAAATTCAGAAAATCTACGATGTTCACAAATACTCTCTGCAGATACAGTGTTTTTGAAATGAGACTAAGTGGTCCTCCAAACAGCGTGCAAACTTTGGAAAGTGCAGGGAACAATGAAGGGAAAATTTACAAATACAATTCTCTGTAACAGGATTAAGGAAAACTTGTGGCCATATTTACAGTGTTCCAGGCTGAGTGGATGACAAGGCCAAGAATAAAAGGAATACTTACATCCTGAGCTGCCATTTGTTGGAACCAGGGTGAAGTTGGAGGCCCAGGGGTTACGCACAATATCCTGCCAGTGAATGGTGTCTGCGAAGCAAAGGAATTTGTTCTGGCCAACATACACTCCTCCATTCAGTATTTCTGCATAAAAGAACAAGAGAACATATTTTTAAGACTTTAGATGGGGAGCTGATCAAAACTATTGCTGCTCTGTGTGCTGGAGAGAGAGGACATGAAATTTTACTGCAAAAAATTCTCACTGTAATCTCAATACTCTGAAAACTGGAGGGCAAGTAGTTTAGAGTGTTTGTAAACAGGAATCCCTTCTTACATGCAGGGGAAACCTGATGAAGACAAGCCATACAGTTGCTAAACTGGGTTTACCTGTTGTTCCAGTGTAATCATGTATGAAACAGTTCTGTTATTTGTGGGTAAAATAACCTTCAACACTTAAATGACTTTAGAAACACAAGCAGTCAACCACACTATACCGTATTTTTCATAAATACACAGAAATGCTTAAAACTTATAGTAATGTCCCCCGCTGAGAAGGGTCCAGACATCATAATGGCTGGAAAAACATGTTTAATGAGAACCCTGTGCTGCTTGATCCAAAATACCCAAATACTCAATAGCAATGATCCACATCTCAAATACTATGATTCAAAACTGCCATTGACATCCCCTGCTGAACGCTTTGTATTGAAGGGAGATGTCTTCTGAGAAGATAGAAGTGTTGAGGTTCTTTTCAGGTTGTGGGGTTTTTTTGTGTGTTTTGTTGTTTGGTTGGTTTTTTTTTTTAATTTTCATTTTTATAGCAATTTGTTTTTAAAAAAATGCTTTGTTGCCCTGTCTATAAAGATCTAATTTATTAAATATCAACATGAAAATGATCTTACAGTTGTTGGTTGTAGCACCAGAGTTTCCACTGAAGCAAAATCTTGGGCTTTTACCCTCTAAACTCTTGTTCAAATTCACAATTTCTCTACTTAACCTGACTCTCTTATTTCCAAAGCAGAGGACAATCCATGTGACTTTCATTAAAGCTAACAGAATCAGCTAAAACCTTCAGCACTGCTCAGTGTCAGAGATTCAAGCCTCAGCAAAGAAATGTTGAAGGTTGGTTGCTAATGGCACCTTAGGATGACATTAAGTGCTGCTGTACAGCCAGGAGTGTCACACTGCTCAGAGACATTACGAATAATTCTTGACTATGGTAGCAAAGATTAAGGTCATCTGATAGCCCTCATCTCCCAGGAAAACCTTTAAAAGCTGTAGTGTGAATGTTAATGTTAACACACTACAAGGAAGGAATTACTGCATTTTATTTCTTTTTTAAATTTTAGGCTTTACAGGCCACAGCATGTGGAGGAGGCAGCCCAAACAATGAACGTATTAAATAAAGGATCATCTATAAATATATCTTTCCACCATATTAATCAGTATTAGTATTTCTTAGAAACCTCAGGTTTAAAAGCTTGGCTTTTCATTGAAAAGGGTCTTAAAAGGAAAACAACAATAATAGCCTTATACAGAAAGGAGTCCAGATTAGAGATAGAGCAATGATCTGTCTGTATGATATTCTTATGATCCCTGGAAAAACCCCAACACAGAGCATCTGTTAGCAATTCTGCTTTGGGGAAAGGCTGGGACTCAGAACACTTGAAAACATGACTAGTGATGATTTCTCTGTGTTGTTCCAGCTATACTGGATTAGCTAATCCATTATGGCCCAGATTTTGATGAAAAATAACATCTAACAAATAATGAAAAAACCTGTAAAATCTGCATTTGTAGCTTCTTAAACACTCGCACATGATTCCACAGAGCTCCTCTATCAGTCGGTACATCTGAGCTGGCATCATTTCTGGGTTTCAGAGCACTGACTAATGACAATACCAATCAAATTTCTTTTCTGCTAGGAACTTTGATGCATTCTTGTATAGCAGGGAGGACCTCAATCTGAAAGTAATTCTAATAGTTTCAGTTTGTGGAAAAAGACTTTTTTTTTCATCATAAAAGTAATCAGAAAGTGTCCCCTTTGTACTTTAGGGAAACCTGCCAGCTTTCACTGTGACTTACTAAAATTAAACACAGAAAATGCTCTGACTTGCCTCATCAGTGAATAATAAGTGTTGTTCTGGCTGCTCTAGCCCAAAAATGTGATGCAGTACTGCCATTTGCCTCGCACTGTACCATTTTTCACAGGGGATGGGATTCAAGTTCACAGGTCTATTCATGTGCTGAGGCACTAATAAACATGAGTAATAATATCAAAGGTGGGCTCTTGTGGATATTAAGAAACCCCGAGTTCAAAGTTTAGTACAATTCTTAAAGTACTTGTGCTTGACTCTTCCTGCTCTCTGGGATCCAGACTCATTGCCATTCTACCTCCTCGTTCCAGCCTGCTACCCTCATTTTCTCTGTGCTGAATCCTCAGCATGTGTAAATCAGCACAGATGCATTGGCTTCAGTGACTTAAACTCAAATGCATTTTGCACCTCTCTGCCCTCTCTTAGCAAGAACAATGCCTAGGAAGGCCTAATAAACCCTGATACATGCTAAGCAAATGAAGCACAAATGTAATCAATATACAATAGATTTACTGTATAATGAACTTATCATCATAAAGTCATCACCTCGTTTTAATTTACAGCCCTGAAAGTGAGAGATAAAGTGAAACAATTAACAGGAGGAGAAAGGAAGGATCACTGCCTGTGCAGGAGAGCTAGCAAAGGAAGCCAGACACAAAGAGGTTCCTTCTCTGGAGTGCGACACGTGAGGTTCCTTTTTGCTGAACTCTTTCAAAGGCTGGAGCGGGAGAGAGAACGAAAAGTCCCCGAGCGCATCTTGTGAAGAAAGAAGCATCTTCCTGCCTAAGAAGCACTAAAAAGGACTCCTCACAGTGAAATATATTTTAAAAATCATTTGAGGGAGGGTATTTTTGTCTTCTAAAACCATTTTTTGTGACATTGGAGAAGCATTAGTCACAGAACAGCCCTGCTGCCTGGGACGGCAGGCAGAGCACTCAGCTCCACCAGCTGCTGCTCGAAACGGTCCTGCCCTGGCAGCAAATGTCCCCCTGGGGCTTCTCCACTGCTCAAGAACGCAGAATTACAGAAGAACCTTTTCAAGCAAAAGACCTACTAGCTTTCAGCGGGAAAAGAGTTCCTAAAGGTGTCAGACAACTTGTATGCCTTCGTGTAAGGTACTGATGCGTACCATGATCTCCCATTCTGGCTCCAGGGCTGCAGCTGGTGCCCTGAGCAAAGGAGTAGCACCAAGGTCTTCTCTGCTCGATTCTGAAGTGAATGCAGAATCTTACGATCTTCCTCATTAGAGCTACTTTACTGGTTTAAAAGCAATATAATTCTGTAACCAAAGTTATACGAAAAGAAATCAGCATGTGCACTTGCCACTGACTTCTGTAATTCTGCTTATTGCTGTCAAATGATTGTCTGGAAGTTACATCTACATATTATTAAAATTCTCTTAAATGGTTATTTATTTAGGAAGCCAAATCAGAAACTTATTGTCTGTTACAGCTGCTATTTTCTTGCTTTCATTAGCCTAGTGAACCATTCCCACAGAACTTTGGTAACTTGCCATACAATAAAACCAGAGAAATGGGAACGTACAGTCTGTGGCAACCCAGGAACACAAGTGTCTCCCGCTGTCCATAAAGTGCCAGGGAACACAAATAGGGATGCCACACAAAATTTATACTTAGTCTGTCAAGTTCAGAGAGGGGCTCAGGATGAACTTGACTGAAATCAGTGAAAACACATTATCAGCTACCAAAGCTTAAGATCACTGTAAATAAGGCAAAGGAACGCTGGCTCTGCAAGGGTGGTGTCTGCTTAGACCCGAGGTGGAAACCAGTTTCCTTCTTCCATCTTTTAAAGAATAATGTTCCTCAGCTAACTTTTTCTTGTGTACAGTGTAATCTCTCATGCTCTATTACCTAATTTCTAGTGTGGATTAAATTGGCTAAACATGTTCATATTCAGCAGTGTACTCTGAAGTAAAAGTTATTCATTTGTGTTTTTATGCAATGGGGGCTGTAAACATCTATTTAGCTGTAGAATCTGTTTCTAAAATTGTTATAAAATTGGTTATAAAATGGCTATTGCTATTCAAGGTTGCAAATTAAAAGCTCTTCTCTGGTGCTATGAAGCCAGCTGGCATGATGGACTGGAAGAAGGCAGAGTGAGAGGGGAAAGAAATAGCTCCAAAGCGGGCAGAGAAAGGGGAGGGAGTTAATTAGGAAAAACTCTTGGGCATGTCCACTGTAACCACTCCAAAAGCAAACCAGAAGATATCTTACACCTTCCAAGCTAAGGAAACAGCTGTCCTTTACACTGCACCATATACAGGTATACCCTGCACACATGTTGATGACACCTTAATTTTCAGTGTCGGCCTCATTAGAGCTGAAGCACCTTTGCAGGATGACAGTGCTGCATCTTCACCATCAGCACCCAGGGGATGGGGATCTGTTGTCAGATACTGTATCTCTCCCAAAACATTGTCATATTTCACCCAAGATGCTGAATGCATTATCCAAAAACAGCTTTCGCCTGGAAATTTCATGCCAAAACAAATCTTTTGATCTCTTAAAATAGTTGATTGCTGATGAGCCACTGGCAAAGCACTTCAGGTCCATCATTAATAAGCTCTGTCTTAAAGGGTAATGAGAACTGGGTGCTTTAGGAGACAATAGCTCATCCATCATCAATCAAGATCTGAAGTTTTTATACAGATGATTTAAGAAGAGTTGGACTGTATAAAATTGAAATGTCACATTTGTATCAGGAGATGGGGGGAGTTTGGTAATGAAAATGAGAGTTTTAACCTTCTCCATTTCAGCTCAATGACCATATTCAAAAGCTCATGGATGTGGAATCTGTGTCCCAGTTAGAAGTCCCAGACAGTCTTCGATCTCAATTACACACTTTCAAGAAAAGATTATTTGGGTCATTAGTTAGAAGTCAGTTTCAAGGCTTGATGGTAACAGCAAGATACTCTTTATTTCTATCAAAAGCAATCAGCGTTATGTGCAGCCTGTGAGTCTGTGCTTCTAACTGCTCAATAACTAATAGCATTAGATTGTAGAACCTGAGCATAAATCTTCCAATCCTAGCTCCCTATTTTGCTGCTTAAACAAAAACAGTCACTTGATTATCTTTCACCGAGTTCGAGGGGGTCGCACTTTTCAACACAGAAATGTGTGTGAAGAGGCTCACAGGGTTCTTGCAAGTCATTTAGCTACTTCATTGAAGGACAACAGGCTCTGGGCCACCTTTTTTAGCCACTTCCCAAAAGGGAATATCTGTTTCACGAAGAGGCTCAGCCACATTAAACCAACTCAAAGACAACATTTGTACCTGCTAGGATTATTTCTCTGTCTGTGCACACCTTGAATTCTTCCTTCTTACAACCTTATTAAATAAGGCACCAAATCAATTAGCTGGTTTCTTTATAAAAGGAAACACAATGGCAAATTATCCCGGTCCTTTGTGGTGAACACACCGGAGCAATGGGCACCATTTCAGCCTTCCCCTGAGCAGTTACTGAGGGAGTTGGGCATAAGATGCAGCTACGAAGCCCCACAGGGTTCAGTGCATGGAGAAAGTGATCCAAAATACCACAGAAGAGAGCAGAAACAACTGAACCTGTTAACACCTGCCTTCAGTACTGGATGTTCAGTAACAACAGGGTTGACACAACGCTGTATCAGCTCCACCATTTCCTTTGCAGATGGTGAACTGCAGGAGCAGTGGTACCTGTTTGCATTTATCCACCTCATGTGTCTCCTTCTTTTCCCATCACGAGCTTATGAAAGCTGTTTGACCCTGTTGACTTTGCAGGTGAGGAGCTTTCCTGTAATATATTGGTTCTGTTACAGGGATATTAATTTTCTGGAGGAGATGCTAATTGCCTCGCTTTGTCCAGTCAGTTTTGGAACCTGGTGTTAGAAGCCAAGTGCCTGAGTTACTGCTTACTTAATAGAATTTATGGGGTTGACAGGTAGATTAAGAGATTTAAACCTTAAGATTGTAACAATCTAAGGGGCTTCTTGTGGGTTTCTCCAAAACAGGAATAGAGGCAGAAGAGGTCCTGGCTGTACTTGTGGATGCTAAGGTGGACATCAATGAGCAGTTCACCCATGCAGTGCTAAGGGGTGATCACACAGTGGGTGCAGAGCCAGCAGGTGAGGGAGGTTACTGTTGGGCACTTGGGAAGATGCATCTGAAGCACTGAGTCCACTTTGGGCAACCCAGCACCACACAGTTGCTGCCAAACTACAAGAGTGTCCAGGAAAGGACCACTATGTTAGAGGCTGGAGGACTTATCCACGAGAGGTGAGGGGACCTGAGGTTGTCTATCCTAAAGAACCTCTGACTGGGAAGGGGGAACCTCGAATTGCAGCCTGCCTCTACCTAAAGGAAGACTATGGGGGAACACGACTTCTCCCAGAAGTGTACAGCCTAAGGACAAGAGGCAACAGGCACAAGCTGCAACATGGGAAACATTGGGCAGAAAAATACTCTTCATAACAAGAGTGTGGTTAAGCACAGGAGTACACTGACCAGAAAATTCCATCTCTAAATCTCCACCTCTAAAGATTTAAATAAACAATGAACAACCTGATCCTTGTCTGAAGTTAGTCCTGCTCTGAGCAGAAGATTGGACCAGATGACCTCCCAATATCCTTTTAAACCAAATTATTTTGTCCTCCTATGAGTATTAATCATCTACTACCACAGTACTTACAACACTCCATAAGCAATCCGTTCTCTCACTTATTATAAAAGCATACCTAATTTTAAAATTTTATCTACCGATAACAATTTGGTGATACAAAACACCAATCGGGAAGATAACATATTTAAAAGCACCTCACATGCATGTATAAAGAAATACTACAGTATTTGAAATACAGAACCTATGCACTGTCTCTGCCCCTCATTTCATGCAGAGAGGACATCTGGACTAAGAACCATTACAGCGTTCAGGATGAAAAAAAATGTTTCCCTTCAATCTTTTGATTTTTGGTAGCAAAAAGAAAAGTGTACTCATTTAAGTTGCTGCAATGAATCGCCAATGAGTTTCAAATTACTGTCTAAGGAGAGTGTGACACACTGCTAGCTCACCCCAGAAGGCACACACTCTTGAGCTCAGTAAGAGCAGCAAAAAACCAACAGCCAGAAATGAGCACTCATTTCATTCACAGGAGCCTTGACTTAGTATTTTGGCATTACGGCCTCCCTGCTGGGAATACCTGTGTCACAGTTACCAGGGACAGTATGCTGACGAAGAGATGAGCTGTTTCTGCAGGGCACTGGTACGTGCCTCTTCAGAGTCCTCTCGTAACACACCTTGGGAGTGCTTCCCTTCCAGCTGTTCCAAGAAAACACACCTTGGAGTGTGGAGTTCAGCAAGAAGGCACAGCTATGGGCATTTAATTATACAAAAGTCAGTAAAGCTTCTACATTCAAAACGAGTCATCTCTCCTCTGCTCCGTTCACAGAAGGTGCAGAAGGGGAGATGATGTCACACACTGGGTGCACCAACAGAGCCGAAGTCTCCTACGGTTCCAGCAGGCTCCAGAAAGCCTGGAGGCTCTGATGGTGGAATTTATTTCTGCTGTCTGTTTATCTTTCATGATGAGCATCCGGTAGGACATAATGTGGTGTAATGACCCAAGGCAGCTGTTTCAGTGCTTGCCTCGCCTGTGTCTTTCATGACACAGCCCTTATTTTCTGCATGAGGCATCCTCTACGTTTGTTCAGTGAAGACTGAACAGACCTTGGTGTCACTTTGCCCTCTTGAAATGCCACCTGTGCCCTATAACATGTTACATAGCTGACACACAACCAAGCCACCCTCCCTGACTCATCATGATGGCTTCACATTCATTTTTCCTCGAACTTCTCTAAAGTTCTTGCTGTGACTGAAGCATTTCTTCAGATCAATGGTTTCTGCTCCTGAGGGGCAGTATGTTTATTTGCCAGCTTTACAACAAAGTGAGTGGCTTCCAACAGAGTTTCCTAGTACTTCCATTGGCTGCAGATCCACCCACAAACTCTACAGAGAACCATCAGTCAAGGTGTCCTGGGGGTAGGAACACGGATGGGTCCTTCAACCATCCTCCTTCACCAATGACCAGCTGTGCTGCTACCTCAGAGTCCTGGTGTAAGGCACCTAAACCTTACTGTCCCACTGCTCCAACATGGACTTATCCCACTTCTTTCATTCCCTGATATCAAGGGGAGGCAGGCAGCAATCAAGGGAATCTGAAAAAACCATGGGAGGCAGAGAGAGAGAGAGAGTCCTACTCCAGGAAAAAAATGGTGGACACTGGTGCTTGGAGCCAGCTAAGAGGTATGTGGCCCACTGAGCCAAACTGAACCTTTAAGGATTCCAGATCTCCACTGAAGATTATCATCTATGTAGGCCAAATTTGAGAAACCTCATTGAAAGAACTTATTTTTAGTTTTTCCCCTGAAGTTTTTACAAAGTTCTCTCCTCACAGGACATTCATCTCATTTCTCCACACAGGATGACGCTACACACTTGTGTTGCCAAAACAGACACAAGCATTTTAAAAGCCTCTCCTTTTCAAGACATTCACTATATAATATTTTGATCAAACTTGTAATGTTTCATGTCTGCTGGTGACAGCTCTCGATTTATCTTTTTCATCTGCTGAGATAAGTAACTGTGAGATTACAACGTCCCTGTTCTCCTGGCATCGGGTTTTTATAGGAGTAAATGTTGCATGGCAGTTTCTCTACCATCACTGCTGCACCCTTTCCAAGTGTGCTTTTCACATGGAGTTCAAGCAGCAACAGGAACAGAAACCTTGGCAGGGGCATCTGAATGCAGCAGGGCTTCCCTGCAGCATCCCCAGGAGCTTCAGCTCTGGCATTATCTGCTGGTGTATTTTTCAGTTCTTTTCCTGCAGCCACTGACGAACCAGCAGCCTGCTTTCTATCTCAAGCACATCTGGCATGCGGGCCTTAAACTTGGCAAACAGGCTGATGGCCTTCTGTCTTGGAGCGTAAGTGCCTCAAGTACATCCTGATTGGCACCAACATGCAGAAATTCCTTTTCTCTTTGAAAAAAAGTAGTTAAGATCTGGACATAGTGGTAATTTCCTCTGTTTTCTGAAAGGCTGTAAAAAATTACTGGCTCCATAGAGCCCTTCTCTTTCAAAACTGTCATAATGTGGCTTGGAATAATCCTGGAAGGGTGCCCAGATCCACACACAGCTGCATCCTGCGTTTCAGTACAAGTATTTGCATATGGGCCAGTAATTGGCATGCAGCTGGTTTTATGCCAGCTCCAGCAATTGCATAACCCAGCTAATCTTTCCTCTGGGCTTGAAAGAGGAGTCTGTGTCCACCGAGCTTAACATTTCTATATGGGATCTGTTCAAGTATGCTCTCACATTTCCATGCCACGTTGTTAACCTCTCCTGAGATACAGTGTCAACTCTTCGAAGAGGAATTTTAATTGACATTTGTCTGAGGTGGAAAGTGTCTGCGCATTTCCCCGGCTCTCCCGTGCTGAAACTGTGCAAATGACATGCTGAAAATCCACAGTGAAGTGACTCCTTTGGCTCCCCTGAGCCATAAGGACCTTGGACTGCATTCGCCCTCATAGTTCCAGTTACATAGCCAAAAGAAGGGCTGTAAACTGAAGAACATCCATGTTAATCACAGCAATCTGTACAACCTTCTTTTTAAGTTCAGAGTTTGATAAAGTCTGAGCCTCAACTACGTCACCTCATATTTTTTTCCATTTTAACCACTATACTTGCTAAGAGATCACTGTCAGTCCTGCTTCTTGCTTTTGCATGCAGTTTAAATCAGGTTTCAAATCTAATGGGATGTCAGGGAACCTGTCCATGCTGCTGATCTGTAGGTCCTGTGGAAACACAGCTCATGTGTTTCTGTTAACTGTTCTTCATCTCCAAAACTCACATGTGTTCTGTGATCGTCGTGTTTGACCACACCTTTTTTACCTCAACTGTGCCCATTTTCTGTGCATCTGTCATAAGGTAATAGTGAAACAGTAGCAACAACTAAAATACGGCTGCTCTGTAAAAAAAAAATCCAGAATTCAGTCCAATTTTCCTTAAACTCTTAACCTCAAACCAGATGCTCAGGTGTGACAAATAAGCACATGTGAATTCATGCCAAAATAACCACTTTGGATAGTGGGAGCTAAAGCAATGGGTGACAGGATCCTAAGCAGAAAAGGTAGTTCAGGTTTAGTTCACTCCCTGTTTTAAGAACACCATCACTCTCGTCAAGTATTTCCCAGTTCTTCTGCCCACTCTAAATATGAGCCCTACTCATCTCCCAACAATACTAATTTTAACGATACCTCATCCTACATTTTGGCTTTTTAAAAGCCACCATTAAAACACCCTCTTCCTTCTTTCAATCAGTGTTCTGATAGTAACCATGGTCACAAACATTCTCCCAAGAACACCTCTTTCTTTTCCCAGCAGATGAAGTTTGTGGGACCCAGACTGCTCCCAGTTAGGATGCAGTACATCAGGAGTGCTGCTGTGGCCTGGCATGACATGAAGTAAAACTTAAGTGAGACCTATGCTTCCATTAGTAGGATATATTTAGCTTCCACTCATCACATTTTCTAACCTGCTTCTGCTCTGTACCTGTGCAACCTTGGCAGCAGTGAGGGTTGCCTTCCTTACATATTTGATAGCAGAATACACTTTCTTCCTGGAAAAAGAAACAGTTTGCTTCCAGCATTTCACTTCTCTGCAGTTAAACTCATCCAAACAGTTCCTGTCTGAAGACAGCAAAAGCACAGTTTGTCCTTGTCTACACTCCTGCTACACTGTAGCTGGCACTGATTGATGGTATTTATTTCAGTGAGATTGTTTTTAATAATGTAGACAACAGGAGGGAAGAGCAAGTGTCCCAAGCCATCAGTTCTCCTGTACTAACTGCTATCCTTAGCATTAAGAACAACTCTTGGTAATTTTTTTTACAAAGGACTTCCCAAAACCCTACACAAGGGAGGGAGAACACTCAAACAGTCCACAGGCTGAATCATAATTCAGTCCACTGAATGGTATGTCCCAGAACCGGAAAAATGTTGGTAAAAGGATGGGAATATTCATCCTATCCAATACAGGGGGATGGTACTCTTCTGAGTTATTACAATTCCTTATTTGACTTTAATAGTTTGTCTTACTCTTGAGCTTCAGTTGTCCTTCCTCAAATTGCATAGGCATGCAGTGTAAGGCTGCAGAAGTTATATACCTGGCTATGCCTGGTCTTCAAAGGCTACAAAACATCTGTTGGTTGCCAGGAACAATTAATTAGCAAAATCAAAAAGATGATTCCTTTTTACAGAGGCTTGGATGAAACGCGGGGCAGGGGAGACTACTCCAGGAAAGCCAAGCCTTGTGAAGGCCTGCAAGCTGTGTGCCTCTGGGCAAATTCCCAAGGCTGAAATCTCAAGGAATCTAATGGTTCTTAATGCCACAGGATTGTTAATTACAGCCAAAAGAAGTAATGAGATGTGATGTCAATGTTTAAATGAAAATAAAGAAAATAAAAAGCCTGTGAAATTTATTAGTCAGTCTCGCAGACACAGTTCCCCACACACTGAGCGCCTGGCTGGGTGCTCAGAGGAACTAACCAATTCCACAGACACAGTGATGGGAGAGGAAAACAAACTGGCTCCTGAACATTTCTCCCCACACCTTCTTAGAGGCCATCTCCCAGTGACGGTGGTCTCCTCTTACAGCCCACCTCTATAGGTCTGACACACTTTGGTGGCACAGGCTGCACGTGTGTTGCCAGTTCTGGTCCACGGTTTTTCGATGATTATTTTTCACTGAAAAGCCGACAGATACTTTCCAGTGGAGCTTAGGGTTGTTAGGGATTTTTTTGCAAATAACAAGCGGTATTCTTCCTCCCCCTTTCCCAAGGAAGCACCATGGTTTGATAAGAACAAACACATTCTTTAGGATGGGGCTCAGTGCTCAGGTATCGCACATAACACTGCACAGGTTGGAACCAGAGCAGGATCCCAGCTGAGGATGTGTAAGAGGGGAAAAACATCATCTCTCACTACATCCATCTCTCTTGTGAATTTGCCTTGTGTGAAACTATCTGTGAGGGGGTAGGCTGGACCATCGGGGAAAGAAGAATTGGGTGATAGCAAGAATTTGGATAAGCACGTTCAGCTCAGGCTCCTCTCCCTCCTCAAGCCCTGTGAAGCACTGCACCAGTGTGAGTGTCAGCTGAAAATGAGCTGGCTCAAGCCTTACCCCTTCCCATAACACAAACAAAAGAGAATACGTTCTTGACTGCCTGCCAGCACTTGCCACAAGAGGGATAAAGCACCCAAGGCTCCAGCAGCCACTCTCAGATATCTGGATTCACACTTTTACTAGTCTAGGATGCAAAATACAGCTCTGAGGGACCCTGCCATAGGTGTTGACACTTCTCTTGCACCTGTTCTTCTTCACCTGTTGTTATGGAAGAGCTGATTTAAGTCCCAACAAGTTTGAACCTTAACTTTCTGTTCAGTTGCCTAAATCTGACACAGAGGTCATAGCTGGTTCAACACAGGAGTGCACACACTGAAACACCAGCTACTTCACCCAAGTATAGCATGTGCTCCACTGGAGGCAAGCACTGCAGCACAATGAACTCTCCCGGATGCTGCCCACTCTCCCTGGACCACACAGTGATTGGTAACCTCCTCTTACTCAGGAGTCAAACCCTCTTCTTCACCTCTCTGGCAGCGCAGGAGGAAACAGAAGCCCTGGCACCTCTTATTTCCATCTAACTCCCAGTGTGCCCTGTGGAGACTTGGACTCACCTCCTTCAAAAGGGCAGTGCCAGCAGGCACAGTAGCACCCATAATGTAAATCAAAATTGAACCTGCCATATGGCATATTAGGGATTTGGAGGGGGCTGAAGAATTCTCAGCTAGGAAGAAAACATGAAAGTACTCACTGCACTCATTTACAATAAGACAGAAGGATAATATGGCCACACATCAAATACACAGGAGAACAACCTTGGATGATAAACAACCATCTATAATTAAAAATTAAGGATATTTTTTCTTTGGTCATTTTGATTTCTTTTCAGGAATAATTAACCCTTTCTAGCATATGCAATGTTTCTTGACAGACAAGAATAAACAGAAGACTAAACATGTCTCGAGGCTGAAAAAAGATCAGATCTGCTGTGCAATCATGGGGTTCCTGTACATTTTCCACTTAAACTCATAACTCAGCTTTATATTTACTTTGTTAATTAAAGCTGAGATTTATTAAATTTGTAACTTAAAAATCCAGCAAAGAAACAGCCACCATAGGCAAAAGCATTTCCCTTGGTAGAGGTGTTATAGTAGGCTATCAATCAGTTATGAACACAGATACACAAACTGACTGTGCTTATCAGAAAATGATAAACACACATCCCACTGATGAAGGAAAGTTTTGCTTATCAGCGGCACGTGCCATTATTCCACAAAATAAAGAACTATTTTCCATACAGGCAACTTCAAGATGAGGTTCTTTTCCTCTGAGGTACACTACACTTATTATTATTCCACTAATATCTCGCTCAGAAATTAACTCAATGCAAGTACCCTGGATGCAGAGAAGCTGGAGTAGATACATTAGGGATACCAAAACCACGCTGTTCTTTCTCCCAGAACTTTCTCCACCAATTTTGAACTGTTCATTAGATAACAAATACTCTGCCTGAGCAAGCAAGACGCTGAACTGAAAAGCAACCCTGAATAGTGCAGACCTGCCCTGAGGGAGTGTATGTGCTTCCCATTGCTAAGTTACACCGAGCCTCGCTCAGGATGAGCGTGTCTTGGGAAGAGCCTGTTGGGATAAACAGGAGGCACAGCACAAACTGGACGCGATGTTATCATGCGTTTCTTCTACTTTCCTTTCTCATGCTTGAAAAATACATACGAAAGACAGAAAAGTCTTTCACTTTTAACCTCGCTCTGTATTTGCAGAAGGATGTACTGACTTCAGGAGTTTGTTTGTTGATTCATTGTGTAATTAACCTTGTGCTTACAATTCGAATCCTGCACGTGTCAGCATCTTTCCAAATAAAGTAGTTACAGTCTTCTTACGTAGTCCTGTACTAAGAACTATAAAAGCCAAAACCTAGCCTAATTATACAAATTATTACAGTAAATATTTAGGCATGAGTATGACATTTTTGTGGTACTAAGCAGTTGCAATATGTAAGAGGTGAAACTTTTAATTCTCTTGCATGAAAAATTTACTTTTAGGCTTTGAGTTCCTTCATTCCCCATGTGAGATTTCTCAAAGATGACAAATATGTTTTGCTGTAGCTCTCAAATGTTTTCAATTACTCGCTGTGATTGTTCGCACATGTGAATTCCTGCATAAAAGAGCTTACCTACCACTTAAACCCAGAAAAATCCACGTGGATGACCTGAAATGTCTCTCACTGCCTACATGGGCCTATGAGAGTTTCCACCGAGGAACAGAAATGACTGCCATGATCAGCCACTATACCCTTCAAATAACAACGAGATTTAACCCCACTGCAATGGTTTTATCAGCACCTTCTGTCGAAATATCTGTTGGGTTAATGTGACTGAAATGCTCTTTGTAATATTTTCATTTGAAAAAAATATAATGTTGGGTCACTTGAAAATATTTCTACCACCACTGAAGTTTTTATTTGCTGAAATGTATCAGTGCTCATGTTATTATTAACATATTACTTAGTAATATAAAATAGAGGGACCTATTTAAAGGCCAATCAAAAGCCAAATAAAAATACAAGAAACTCATGTGGATTTTAAAATAACCAAAGACTTCAGGAAAATAAATTAATAACCAAATAACTGTCATTCCTGAACTGTTTCTTAGCCAAGATAACTTTGTGACTCAGCTTCCAGCCTGGCAATTAGAAACTGGCAAAGTACTTAATTGATACAATAACAGTACTTAAATTAATGAAGCAGTTAACGCCTATAATCAAGAAAAACCTAGAAAGGGTCTAGGTAGCATGTTATTACACCACAAAAGAGCTGATTTGTTTTGATTTCAGTTGTGTCTCAGTTTGTTCACTAAATGTGGTTCATTTTATAGGGATTTCATCTCTTTATGCACACAGTATTTAAATTGCCAGCTTGGTTGATGATCAGTCCCAGAGAGTTTGCAAGTTTTGGGGCCATGAAACTTACAGAAAATTTCAGTTCTCTCTCTCTAAAAGCTGTCACTGACTATTTAGTGGCAATCAGTTGGCAAACCAGCAAATTTCAAAACCACACAGATGGAAAATGAACTGATGGGTTTATATGTCAAACTGCCTCCTTTTGTCAGTGACTTCAGATTCTCTTCTTGCATGTTTCCAACCACTTCGGACACCCACAAGTCTAGGAAAGCAGCAATATTTTAATTTCTGGTGCATTTTAAGCCACACTTGCTGACACACTAGCATGGTGCCACTTGTTAGGAGTGGGAATGTTCGGTGGGCACTGGTGGAGCCGCAGGCTCTCGTTAAGGAATATTTCAGGGTGTATTGCAATTGGCCTTTTGCCAGCTTCCCACAGAAAAAGCCAGACTAACTTCATCATACCCTGACACTCCACATTTCTCCATCACTGACAGGACCATCAACCTTCAAAAGTCCATTTCCAATTCAGCTGTCTGAGAAGAATGAAAAATCATTCCTCTAATAAGTCTAAGCAAGTAAAAAAAAAGATAAATGGATTTGATCTAATTTAAAAGTTGTTGAGGATGTAAAATGACATGAGAAGACACAAGTGCTAGTTTATTTGGGACAGCAGCCTAAGGCGTGGGCTTAAATGCTTATTTTTGGTAAAAGCAGACAAATGGCCTTTCCCAAAGCTTTACTTCTGTAAGGGATTCACATTGTAGCGATAACCTTGGTACAGATATGATGTCCTTTGCTCTAGCACCTGTCACAGAGCCCCTTTGTGTGTTGCCAAGCTCTTGAGGGGCATGCCTGTTCTCTGGAGTAGCAAACAGAACACATCTGTCAAAGCGCCAGAGGTTGTCATTCAAACAAGTGGAGAAATCACAACAAAATGAAGAAACACCCAGTGTTTGAGAACCTCCACCAAAACCTCTCCAGTTTAAGGTGTCACTACTGCCATAAGAAAAGCGATGCACCTATACATGCCTGGGTCGTTACCTTCATAAATTGTTGGATCAGTTCCTGCCTGTATTAATAACCTAGTGCTCTGCTATATTCAGAGAGTAAACACCACTGCTCAAAAAAAACCCCAAACCCAAAACAAACCAAAAAAACCAAACAAAAAACCAAAACCCACCAACAAAAACAAACAAACAAACAAAACCCCCTAAAAATAAACCCCAAAACTTCATAAGCCCTACTAAAAGTACACTGGTCTAAGGATGCACACTCATGCCTTTCATCAAATATGTAAATCCAATATGACACCTGTTATAGTTTCAGTACCTCGTTGGAATTCCTCCCAAAAGGCTTGGAGCCAACGCTTGAACTTCTGTGAAGATGGTTAACAAAAGGAACTAATGCATATTGGTATCCCGTGAGGATGTGCCGCCGTGAGGAGGAGAACGTGCTTGTTTCTGCACTACAGAGACGGAGTTTCTGCTGCTCTGCCATCGATCCCACAGGAACTGCCCCGTGGCTGCGCTCGCCATCCCACCTGAGAGAGGGGCCAACGGGCCAAGGCATGGCATTGCCACCTGCTGCCCGTAAACATAATTGCATCCTTTCTTAGCATAGCAGAGGACATTAACTTTGGTTTCCTTTCTGTTTAAAGGGTTTATTACAAACTGTTTTGTTTGGTCCTTTCTGGACATCCATATATATATATATATATAGCGATTAAGAACTGTTAACCTTTTCCTATATATTTTTTCTAGTTAAAGTTCTGTTCTAAATTTAAAGGAGAGGTGTTATTTCTATTGGGTTTTTTGTGGCTGGCCTTCTTTTGGGAAGAAGGCCTTTCCTTTTTTCTCCCTCGGCCAACATAGATATTTTAGTTCTGCCCTGAACTAAGACAACACCTAAGTCTTTCAAATCAATTGCTACACTTCAGTTTATTTATATCTACAAGTATAAACAGCAACACCCACCTACTAAAACACCCACCTACTAAAACACCCACCTGCTAAAACACCCACCTGCTAAAACAGAAGGTGGGAGAGAAAAGGGCAGTTGTGCAGGCATCTAGGAGTTCTGAAATACGCCACATTAATATTAAGTAGAGAATGAAAACCCAAAGGATTCAAACTCTGACACCTCCCCTTCCTGTAATCTGCCCTAAATATACAGACATGCAACAGAATCATCTGTTTAATCTAATATGCTTCTTCTCTTGCCATCACTCTGCTGGTAACAGGGCATACGTTCAGCTCACGATGCAAACACTGCTGCATCTCCTCATAAGTCTCTTGGATGCAGTTTCAGAATGAAGATCACATCGATTCCTAGTTTCTACAGATGGCTGGATCAAATACCATACCTATTTATGACTAAAGGTTTTGAGGTAATAAAGTGAAGCAAAGCAAAACTCAAAACCCACAAAACATCCCATTTTTAACTTGTATACACTCATTCTGCAAAGTGAGTGTGTTCACCTTTCAGTCCAGGGAGATTTGCAATCCATTCCATTATCACCCAAAAAAAGCATGTTTAAAGCAGGAAAGCTACAACTATGGTACCCTACTGTCAGGCTTTTTGCTTAACACCGGTTTTGGCATACTTCTGAGGGTTCTAGGCCACAAACCAAAACTAGCAGCAATGTACCCATGATACTTCTTGTGCAAGGGCCACAAAGAATGAACTTGTGGTGATAAGAACCATTTCAAGGCGATTTCTAACACCACAAGCTGTTTCAGCGTTCTTTTCGTTCCACAGTAGCCAACGATAAACAATGTAAGAAGGTAGAGCTATAGAGCATGAGAAAACACTCAAAACATACAAAAAGCAGCTTCCACACATGATTTCCCTTCTCCCTCTAAAATTCAGGTTGAATTTTATACTCCAAAGCGATTTAAATAGACTCCTGAAATTTCAGCAGTGCCAAGAATATGGGACTGTATGTAGTCAGGAACACACCTCTTCATCAAAACAAGATCCTTGGCAAATTCTGTCAACAGGTGAGGTACAACATTTTCCTAATGCTGTCACTGACTGAAGTAAATAAAGCTGATTGTTACTTGTAAGATTCAATTTCTTGAGTAATCACAGATGTAAGCAGTCATGGATTGCAGACTGATTTTAGCCTTTTTTTTAGGACTATATATAAGAGGTGGCAACACAAGAAACAAGTAATTTACTGCATCTCAGAAAGAGGTGAAACAGCTGATGTATTCAAGGAACCAGATGTTTTTGTAAGAACTTGTAAAACTGAGTTAAAGCCATCTGCTCTCAATGCTCTGCCACTTGGAAGATGTGATAGTGCATTCTCAATTTCCTCTGTTGATATCACTGATTCTAGCTGAGGTTTCTATTCCTAAGGGGATCATGGGATGTTAAGTTTCTCCCAGAAATCATGCCTGGATTCAAAAGCGACACTTCCCAATGTAAAATGAAGTTTAAATTTAAAAAAACAAAGACCTCTGCGACCTACTCATTTCTCATATGCCTCAAGCTGGTATCCTCAGTGAAATTGAAAAGGGGTCACTAAGGATGAGTAACAGACTGACTTTCTCCAAACCTCAAAGTCTGCTTTTACACACCAGTTACGGTTCACTCTTGGTGGTCTTGACACCATGAGGCTGAGAAGCAATGAACTTTGGCTTGCAAAGCCCAAAGAGTTATTTTAAGCCCTTTCTGCTCTGTGTCTAGGGCACCCTTAAACACTTGCGGCTGCCAGGTCTGTCCTTTGAGGTTGTTATCTCATACCAGATTCCTCTTTCACAAGGATTCCTCCTGTGGTGTAACACCCCCAGGGCAGCCCTACTGTTCACCTTCCCACATGGATCCTGAAGGTTATCACCAGATAAAGGAGTTGTGGAGACAACTGTCGTGGCTCACTAGGGTTTGACTCACACCTGGAGGACTGGAGGTCATCAGCATGCAGCTTTAATCAGAGCATCTTTCAAACCAGAAGAATCTGAGTGCCCTTATTTTGCCAGTGCTGAGACCTCAGCACAGCTGAGGGTCGCACTTCAGTCCAAGAAGCCATGCTGATTTACAGCATTTGCAAATTCAGCCTTATTTTTTTAGCTTTGTCCTTTAGGCACGTTAATTTTGTCTCCAAGGCACTCATCCTTCTCTGTGAGAGCTCACAAGTCACTACTCAGTAAAAAGATGCTCCAACAGGAAAAATGCCAGCTACCCTTTAGAACACTTGTAACAAAGCAGCTCTTGTGCTGGATGGTCCTTGCCTTTCTTCTGGAAGTGCACTCTGCTGCAGGACTGCCTGACACCATCCCTGGGCACACCAGAGGCAGTGCCGAACACAGACTATTTTCAATGCATTATGCTTGAAACAGAGCTTTTGATTTCTGGAGTTTGTTTTTTAGACTCAAATGGGCTACATAAAGTGTCAACCTAATGGTTCACGAAAGCACTTTCTAGAGAACAAACATTAACTCTTCAGCATAACTGAACATGAAAAGTTCCTGCTTTGGAACAGGCTACATATGCAGGGTTGCACAGAAAGGCCATCTAGAAGTCAGAGTTCCCATCACACTGCCAAACCAAAACAAAATCCTTCCCTGACAGTTTTTTCTGGGCCAAATTCAAATAAAACAGGACAAAGAATTCTTGATACTTCTGAAGTCTACAGCATTATTATTGGAAAAATGTTGCAACCAAAATTTTTCTGTGCCCAGTTTATTGTTACTTGTAGTAACAGCTCATTCCCCATCCTGGGCTCTATCCATCAGAATTAAAGCAAAGCAAGAAGCTAAGCTTTTTGTTTCTATGGCATTCACAGTATTTCATGTAAAATTGAAGACCTTCCAAATCTGGATTCTTTTGTACTTGGAAAAGTTCTACTAACATGAAGCATTTAGTTCCATCCCCTGCTGCCACCCCATTTCTGTAATGGCAGGTTGCTTCCTTTGTAGTTTCTTATAACAAGCCGGAACAAACCCCACAGCATGTCAGGACTAGAAGTGTGCCCATGTGTTGAGAACACACTGCTGTTCCCACATGAGTGCATATTGTTTCAGAAGAGCTTTGATGACATGGTGTCAAAAATAAACCAGCAGAGAGATTGCTTCTGTCAAGTAATCACAAATACCTAATTTTAGTGCTGCGGGATGTTTCAGCTCTAACAAGCCCCTGGACCAACCAGAGTGAAGGCTGTACTTATGCAGTCTCTGCCCCTGTGGAATTCAGGAAGGACGGGATGAAATCCAAGGTGAACTCAGGTCGCTGGTAGAAGGGGTCTGTGCAGAGTGCCAGAGTTTTGACCTCCTGAGAGTCAAAACACCCGATGAGCATCCCTTGAGAACACCAAGGGATATTGTGCCCAATTGCAGCTTCCTCTGGGAAAGTGGGTTGGAAAGGTTGTGGTACAAGTCAAAGGCCTGGCAATACGAAAATGCTTTTCTTGGATGCCTGTGGAATTTAGCAGAATCCTACAAAGCACTAGGAGACATGGGCTTGGATCTGATGGTCTGTCCAAGCCCCCCCAGACTCCAGTGTTGCACCATGTTCTGCAGACCCCAACGGAAGGGGAGGTTTTACCATCACTATGCAGTTTGCATGCTCCCTTCTCATGGCAGAGGGAGCACGGTCAGGATGAACTCCTCGTTAACTTCTTCAGTGTTATATCACAGAAGACTCAAATCCAACACATCACTCTGATGACAAGCCGCTTTGAGATGATTAATTCCTGAAATCCATTATAACAGTGGGAAGGAAAAAAAAAAAAAGAAAAAAAAAAAGGATGTAGGAAACTTGAAACTCTCTTAGAAGAGAATGTCTCTCCTAAAGGAAAAAAGTGTGGGAGGCAAATAAGAAGCATTTCCAGAGCCCCCAGGCTGGCCACCCCAGCAAAAAATATGGGTATTTGTTAGTTTTACTACAACCAACTCAGTGTCATTACCCAGGGCTCACCTGATTTAAAAACAATAGGAGATATGGGCTTGGCCAAATCCCCAACAAACTTCAGCAGTGCAACATGAGGACCACATCCCCAAAAGAATGGGAGATTTTATCATTGTTATGTATTTACAAGCTCTTCTGACAAATCCTGCTGCATCCAGAGAGTGCCAAAATAGCTGTTAATTCTGTTTGCCCAGTGCTCTTTTCTGCACTAACTAGCTTGGACAACGAAATATCTTCACTGCAGAGGCCTGAATTGCTGTGGGAGAGAGATAAATTTATGAGTGATACTTTGATTTGGGATTAAATCATTAGTATTATCTGCCCTAGTTTCCAGAACCAGTAAGAGAAGATGTGTTGTTGTAGATGAGAAAATAATCCAACTGTAGAGCTGCTAAAGAAAGAAAACATGAGAAATGGTTTCATAACCATGATATGTGAAGACTGCAAGACCTTTTTTCAGGGGACTTGAAATTCTGAAGTCTGACTTCCTTGTCTTTTAACTGAAAGTCAAAAATTTAAATTCCTCTGGCAAAAAGATCTCTTTCCCAGATTACTCGAAGCATTTCATTCCAGCAAATGTAAATATTTCCTTTTGATTTGCCCTTAGAAAAATTTAATATATATTACAAAGGAATATATTCAAAGGAAAACATATTTTTCAAATAAAAAGTTGAAATAGTGCATCAGCAGAACTGTCCTGGGAGAGTTAGGAAATCCCCAAAGTGACTTCTGCTGAAGAAGCCTCCCCTACAAAATGATTCCACTTCTGACAGAGACACATAATGTCACTGAACATGACTCAGTTGCAGCTTTGCCAGGCTTCCCACTTAGTCAGGTCTCATGCCCTAAAAAAGCCTGTAGGACAAGCCCTGAAATGATATGTCCTTCCACCAATTAGGCTCAAAACATTCTCCAAGACATGCTCCCAGCTGAAACTGAAAAAAGAGATAACTGCTAAAACAGGCTACTGCAAAGGGAATATTAAGTATATTACCTAATTAGCAGAGCATCATCTGCTCTTCCTTGCTAGTCTGCAGTACTCAAAATGTCTTGCAAAAAATGGACTGCATGAAAACTGAAATGAACAGGTTTTACATTTTCATCATATTCAGAACTAATTCTAATTAAGATCTTGTCTCAAAATATGCAGAATCTAAAAAGCAAATATATATTACCTTGGGAAACTAAAAATACACTTCCCCAGGCAATAGTAAGGTTGTCCTGTCAGAAAGCTCCCTCCTGCCTTGAAAACTTGACAAGAGACTAGGATGATGAACAAGATACTAGCAGATGCAAAAAACTAGCAAAGATGACTGAAATAAAACATATTATAAGAGAGTCAACTACTTTTTCACATTATCATTTTGATTAGAAATGCATAAAAAAACAAGAAATGTTTCCCTTATTACCTTTTCACATGGATTTCCCAATGTCTTTAAGACAGGTATGACAGCATTTTGTGATAGATACTTATTTTCAAAGTGTTGTTCCAGAGATTTGCCTGGAACTTTTCCATCTTTGGAAAGTTTGACATGTTAACTGAGTAAATTCCAAGCCACTTGTTAAAGATAATACACAAGAATTTTACACAAGTGTTCAAGTTTTCAAGGAGACAGGCAAAATAGCTGTCAGGGCAGCTAAGAAAAGTTCCTAACGTGATGATGCCTTGTTGGCTCTAATAATTTGGAGGGTAAAACTTGCTCCCACTATCTCTAAATCAACCTCCATTTTTACTAAAACAAAGCCAGCTACAATTGGAGCCACCCGGGAGACTCAGGGGTACCTCCTGCTCCCTGCCTGGGTGACTGCAACACCTCTGCCAAAGCAGCTTAATGGGCAACGTGCTCCCTGGGTGAGTTACAGCCATTTCCGGTGGGATTCTAAGCAGAATCTTCTGTCTCCTTCCTAGTGTAAAACAAGCTCACAAAGGAGATGCAATGGACAGTGGTGCAACACTAATGTCAATTGGGCACTGGTGGAAGGCTGCCAATTGGTCTGTTAAGTACCAGAAATGTCCTGCTGGGACACACCAGTGGTCCAGCAGCCCAGTTCGTCTCTCTGTATGGTAAAAGGGAGAGGAAGCAGCCTGCCCTCTCCTCCAGCATCCCATTCTCCTCGTAGCTGTTGCTTTGGGGATGTCCAGTCCCTTCCCAGCCATTTATGGACCCGCCCTCCGTGAGCTTGTGTAAATCGTTTTGAGCCTGCTCTCAGTGCCTGTCTTCCAGGATCACAGGGCAGTGAGTCCCTAGTGCTCACCCCACCTTCAGTGCAAAGAAATTCTTTCTTTTATCTCTTAAAAATCTATCTTCGACTTATTTCACCAAGCACCTCTTGCTCTAATATTGCAGCATTTAGTGAACAGTAAGTCCTCATCCAACTTATCCATCACCTTCCTGATTTTGCAAATGACAATCATATCCCCCCACCCAGCCTTCAGTTCTCCAAAGTGAAGTCTCAGACTTTTTAGACACCTCTTATAAAGCAGCAGTTCTGTGCATCTGATTATTTTAGTTGCCTTTATCAGTAGCTACTGTAATCTTAGAACAGCCTTCCTTAGATGGTAAGATCAGAACCATGTGTTATTCTGTTTACTTCTTAATTGTAGCTGTAAATTGTCCAGTTCAACTAACTTGTTGTGCCTGTTTGACCCTGGCTGAACACCCAGTGTCCACCCAAACTGCTTCAGGTCCCCCCCTTATCTCAGAGGGAAAGAAAAAAAAACAGCCAGCTAAGAATTTATGAGTAGAGATAAGAGCTGGAAGAAGGTCTGATTACCTTCAATGGGCAAAACAGACTCAGAGTAGGCTTAAATTTATTACTAAGAAGCTAAGAGATAAAAGGTAAGAAACAAAACAGTCTTTAAACACTTTCCCACCATCCCTCCCTCCTTTAATGCTCCTCCTCCTCTCCCCAGCTGTGTGGGGCGACAGGGAATGGGGGTTGCAGTCAGTTGTTGCTCTCAGCTGCTTGCAGATTTAAGTCCAAACCCTTTGGGCAGCAGCTCTTCCAAGTCTGCTGTCCCACGGGTCTTTCCATGGGCTTCGGGGGGCGACCCATTTCACCATGGTCTGTACCACAGGGTACAGGGGATCAGAGCTCCGAGTCCTTTCCCTGCTCCCGTGGGGTCTTTCCTCCTTCTTCTTCTCCTGCACCAACCTTGATGTCTGTGATGCTAATCCATGGCTGCAATTTTAACTGCACAACAACACTTAAATGTGCTATACAGAGGCAGTACTAGGATTCAAAAGCGGGAAGTCCCTCTCGGAGCTGGCTATCATTGGCTCCACAGGACAGGCAAAGCTTCCAGCAGCTTCTAACAGAAACCAATTCTCCCCTGTCAAAAACCCAGCCACAGAAATCCATGACATTTGAAAAAATACTGCATAAAGGATAACATGAAGCATCTCTCAAATAGATATATGTTTCCTGCATTCCTGGTCTATATCTGCTAAAGCCAAGCCATTTCTGATCTTTATCTCACAACAAGAACCCCATTTCCCAAGTCAAACCCCCAGTTCTTTCAGCAGCCCTTTGTTTTGTTGACTCCTAGGTCTCAACAGTTCTCTTTCGATTATTTTTTTTTTTAAATTTACCTTCCTACACACCTTGTATCACAGTAACTTTGGACATCATGCTAAAAGAGGAGAGGAGAGCTATAATTGTGAGAGCAGAGTTTGTTGGTGGCTGGAGGAACATCTGGGACCCAGAAGACCCAAGTGTAATTTTCTTACTACGCCACAAAATTTTCTACTCCCGTGACAGGTCATCCCTGTTCTGGCCTCCACTGGTGCAACACACACAGCAGCGAGTCTGTGAATCCTGAGGATGCTGTATAGCTACAGGCATTGACAACTAGGAGATTCCCCATCAGCCAAAACCAGCACATAAAAAAATAACAGCTGCTTCATCAGAGAAGCAGGGACCGATATCCTTGTCTGGAAGGCTCCCATTTTAAACCCTCTGTCAAATACATAAGACTGCTCCGTGGGGCCAGGACAACAAAGAACATTATCTTAACCTCAAATCGTAAAGTGTTCCTTCGCATTCTGGCTGGGGAAAGGCTGCTCCGCAGGCTGCTGTGGAGTTGGAAGAAGAAATATGCTTCACTCTGTGTGTGACGGCAGGGGGAACAAAATCCATCTCCTGTTCTTTATGAAGCAATTTGATATCTACATAAGAACCACCCACTAATTATTTATTGTTTCCATTCTGGCAGAGCACGTCACAGTGGCTCTGTGGAAGATCTTTCATCTTCCCTGCTGTATATTCCTCGGAGTGCAGGGGCTTTAGTGCCGCAGTGTCTTGAGACCTTGGTGCTCCCACAAGTGCAACAGAGATTCAGCACTAAAACAGAATTATTAAGTTGTCTTATTAACTTGCAAGTTTGCTCATTGGCTACACAACTAATATGCACCTTGGCTCCCTGCCCCGTGAGGGATCTCGCTGCCTTCAGTTCCCTAAGAAACTGGTTATTCATACCCACATTGTTCTGTGAAGGCAAACGCAATTGCTTTTAATATAACATCAATGTTATGAAGTTTTGATTAAAGGTAAGTACCATTATGGGAAAATCACTGAGGTTTTTTTCAAAATGCATTGATTATTCATCTGTGTGCAGAGCCTACGAAGAGTGTAACAGCAAGATATTTTCAAAACTAAATACATATTTACTCTCAGTAAATGGTTTATCAAATTTTAAAAATCAAAGGAGAAAAAGCAGTCATCATCTTTCAAAAAACAGTTACCACCAAGCAGCAGAGACAGCTCTTAGCCAATGCCAAAAATAAGAACTAATGCACCTCTTGCACTTGCAGTTAACAAGCAATGTCCCCTTTAGCTTCTTCCACCACACAGGCACTCAGCCTTTGGCATTTTGTCTCAAAGCCTGATTTCCATGTCAAAGCAGGCTGCAATCCGACATGTGCATAAACACCTGGTTTCTGAAGACCTTCCTATAGGATGCGGAGAAATGCAGGAGTATTTACTGCAGTAAGAGGTAACGGAATAAAAATACACAAGAAAATATTCCTTTTATAAAGCTGGGTTTAAATTAGAGCTGCTGTGTTTGTAATATTCCCTACTCTTTTCTACACTTAACAGGTTCTTTTAGCTTAGTTGAAGCTTTAGAGCTATTAAAAAAAAAGAAAGAAAGAAAAAAAAATTATGACTCTGATACACTACTTCAATGACTCAGTCCAAAAAATACAGAAACTTCCCTCGGGAATTTCAAAACTTTTTTATCTTAAATTGAAGACAATATTCTATAGCTATCCTAGGGGCTAGATTTTGAAATTAATGCTTCTTTCTTTTTTTCTCTAGTTCTCACATAGGAAACGAACCAACATTCCTAACAGTGCAAATCTAAGATGGCTTTTTAGTATTATTTTCATGCCTATAAAAGCAAAAAAGGAACAAAAAGTCATATACTGATGTAACCTTTACATAAAGACTAACAAGCTTGAAATCAGTGAGCTAAGCCAGAATTCCAAAATATAGGAATGACTTTCAGACAGCCAGGAAAAGAGCATTTGAGTAAGAAATAAAAATTGCTCATACAATGTGTGTGTTCTATATAACCTTATTGCCTTGACAACCAGTAATTAAATGCTACTCTTTTGATTGTTTTAACTTTGTTGTTGTATACACAAAATCTTCTGCTGCTTTTTCAGAAAGTCCAGAATAAACACAAACAGAAAATTGAAAAAAACCCCAAAAACAAAACAAACAAAAAAACCCTAGAGGAAAGAAAGCCACCCAAGTAAAAAAAAAAGAAGGTTTCTGTTCCAATCCAAAAGCCTGTTTGCTGCAGCTCAGTATAACACCTGCTGTTTTAGTAAAAGCTTGGTGCTTCTGCAATCTGGGCACTTCCCTAGTGGCGCTCACTGTATTTACTAACAGCAAGACATAGCTAGAAGGAGTTATGAGACGCAGGGGAAGCAAAGTCCTTTCCAAACAAAAAAATCCCACTATATCTCTTCTATTCCAACTTGCTACCAGCTCCTTAGCAGCATCCATGAAATACTCCGTGTATGCCACAGGAGTACGTTCCCATGGAACACCCACTCCAACGCTGCTAAGCAGCAGGTCTGTATGCTGAGAAGAGCTGGAGGCTGCACAGCCAGAGCGTTTGTCTTGCCCATCTCTAACCATGTTAGCAACACCCAGAGGGTGCCCCTTAAAAGGGAAAACCCTCTGCAGTCAAGGTTGATCATCAGATAAATGTATTTCAGTGCAATAGTTGGAACTGAGCAAGGCAAGGCAGCGAACGCTGTAGACTCTGAAAGCACTCCATGATCCATGAGGGGCTCTCCAGCACAGCTCTCCTACACAGTCCCACCCAGCACAGCTCCAAGGTACAGTGAAAAAAGCTTCACCGGCACCTGGTTAGAAGCAATTGTCACTCTGCTTTCCAAATGTGAGGGATGTGACACCACAGACTTTGGAATCACTGGTCCAAGGGTGAAAAAAAAAAGGAGTTATATGCACTCTGTGCAAATAAACTGTTTTAGATGGCAGTGGCAGAGCACAGAAACACTTGTGGCACCAAACTAGCTCATGGCTGATCTGCATCACCAGCTTCCAGTTTCACTGTTCAGCAGCTCCCCAAGTACTGTTTCCTTAACCTGCTGTTGACAAACAACACTTTCCACACACAGGATTCAATGCTGAGAAGAATCCACAGCTGTTGGAATGGACTGTTTTTTTCCTGAATTACTCTGACCCTTCCAAATGAAAACTGCCCACGTGTCCTTCCTGTCTGCTCAGCATAACCCTCCACGTTCAACCTTTGTCCACGCTGGTGTGGCTTTCTGCTCCAAGCCCACTCTGCTGTGCAGCTGAACTTACGTGACCCTCAGGAGGGGTACAGACTGCATACAGCAGCAATGCTGGGACTTACGGTGCCAGTGGAAACACCGCGTGGCAGCAGGTGTCACAAAAAGTGACCAAATGACACTCTCTGAGACGTAACAGCTCAATGCCAGCAAGGCAAAGGGACACATGAGAACCACAATTCCCACACCATTACTTGTAAAAGTTTGTCAACCAGCACGTACTGGAAAGGGACAGTGTAAATTCAGAGGTCTGCTTCAGACCTCTCAGCAGTGCTGAAGCTTCTTGTGGTCTAAAGCAGGGAAATACGGTATTTTATTCCCCTAAAGGAATGCAGAACTGAGAACTTCCCCGTCAAAGTAAACAAATGCTCAGCAAAAGCAGGAATTTCAGATCCAATATTTTCAGCTACACACATTTTTTTTCTAATAGTTATACCTAGATGGTAGAGTAGCACTGTACCATACATTCCAAAATAGTCCATTTTTCTTACAAGGACTAAATGCAATAACAGCCTCCTTCTTGGTGTTTGCACAGCTTGTGGTAACATTTCTAAAGCAGAGCCAGCATCTTGATTTTCTGGTACACACTACAGCCTTGTGAGGTTGGCTCGTTTTTCATTTTGTGTTTCTTAACTGTCTTCTCAAAAAGTCTGTATGACAAAAACATATTCCCTTGCTGGGAAAAAAAATTAGGTGTTTTTATGCTGCCCTGACTGCTGCAGTCTGGAATTATGCTAGCAGAGGGAAGGGGTGCCTTAAGGGTCTCAGCACAATTGCTTTGGAAAAGCCTCATGTGCAGATCAGTGTGATCCTCCCTGTGGAGATGCCTCCTAACACCTATAGCTTGCCTCTTCACATGTGAGTCCATTTTGAGGAGCATTAGGTCTGCGAAATTCCACTTGACACCACAATTAGGGTGGCTGCTCCACGGAAGATCAGAACTAACAATTCCAGACCGGCACTCTATGACACGCTCCTTTCTGGAGCCCTGATTAAAGCGTTTCTATTCTCTGCAGGTACCTGCAGGAAGAGCTGCTCTCAGTGCCTGAAGCACTGCCTTCCACCAGCCAGTGTGGCAGGAGAGCGCAGAACATCACAGGAGTGTTCACCTCAGGAGCTCTTGGCTCACTGCAGAAAGACAATACTCGAAAAAACATGAACATCTTTTTAGCAAATATACATTCTTCTACTTAAGATGGAATATAAGGCTGTCCTGCCTAATAGTCTCATAAGCAAACTACAGCAAGATGGTCTTGGGAAAACTTGGGGGTGGGTGGAAGCCGGTTGAGTAACTGCGTGCAGGGAACAGCTACTGCTGGCTTGAGGTCAAAGGGGAGACCTACAGCAAGTGATGCTGAGGAGCCTGTCTGATACTCTACAACTACAGCCTGGGTGACAGACCAGAACATATGCTCGTATGTTTTCAGACAATGCCAAGATGTAAAGGACCTCAAATACACCAGGGAATAAAATTAGAATTCAAATAGTCCTGACAAATTAAAAAAATGGCCTGAAAAGAAAAAAATTCACATGGATCAGCGCTAGGGACTGTCCTTAAACAGAAATAATCCACTGTACAAACACTGAATGAGGAAAAGAGGAAAGAGTTCTTCAGGAAAACATCTTGATCCTCAGCCTTAAGATATTGTCACGAGCCAACTGTGACACCTTGCCACAAAAAGAGGTGAACACCACACTGCAGTGTGCAGAGACACGTGGAAGCCGCGATGTCTGAGATAATCCTTTCAGGCTGCTCAGCCCTGGGAAGTCAGCAGCTCAAGCACTAGCTGAGTTTGAGCACTTCAAAACGAGGGGGACCCACCGGGAAAATGCAGAGGAAAAAAATGAGAGCCAAGCAGGGACCTACATGGGCAGGTAGAAAGGAAGGCAGTTATTAGGTCTAAGGAAAAGAGGATCAAAGAGGAAGGTGATAAAAGACTCCTGCACAGAGGGAGGGAATAATTTCCTCCCCTGGTCATGGGGTAACAAGCTACAGCACAGGGAGGAAGGCTTCGGAATTGAAGCAAAGGGACCAACTCCAGTTTGCCTGGAGGAGTTACATGGGATGTAAGAGCTGCTTCCATTTGTAATGCTGGCACAGTGATTTCCTCTGTGCAACCCTTCCTGGATCACTCAGCTTGCTGTACGAGGTGCCTTCTCAACCCACCAGCCACTTCTGCTGTCTGGGAGATCAGTGCTTGTTGAGGAGATGCAGTGCCTGGTAAGAGCTTTGCATTGGAGATGGAAAGCATTTAACGTCCCATCTTCTCAAGCTTAAAGTGAAGCAAGACTAAAGTAAAACAGTGCTTTCAATGAATGAAACCTCACTCAACAGAAGATCAAAATTCACTGAACCTTGCAACCTATAAATAAAAGAGCGTAAGTCTGACTGGAAAAGTCAGGTAGCACATTCCTTCTTGCTCTACCTGGAGCTGTAAGTACTTTTAAATAACTAAATGGACAACCTAAGGAAAATTAATGTATGCACGGCTAAGGTCACTTTTCTTGCATATTGTGTCAAAGCCCCCAAATGCCTTTTAGGCGACTATCAACTACAATGGCACCCAATGCAGACAGAATCTCTGCACAGCCAGGGGACAAGCTTGTAACTCGCGTTCCTTACTATTAAGTGTGCCAACAACACTTTATTCACCACAACCAATACTCGCAAGAGTTCAGGCTGTGAACAGCAAGGACCGTTCACAGTCACACTGCTGACTGGCAGCAGTGTAGTGCAGAAAAAGAATTCTCAAAGCCACCATCGGTGATGGCTTCTTCTCTGAACTTTACGAAAATTTAAAACAACTATTATTTTTTAAATTTGCTTTCCTTAAAGACTTTTGTGATCAGAAGAGCCACAGTTGTTTAATACCCCTAATCAGAGCTCAGGTTTCAAAAGACTTCTTGTTTATGCCATTGGGTCAAGATTTTCAGCAGTGGTAACTGATAACAAAAAACAGTAAGTCAATATACTGAGAGGGAGACTCATTTTTAGTGGGGAAAATAACCCCTGCTCTTGGAGAAACAAGCTACTTTGAGGAATGTAAATTCCGACCTCCAAAAATAAACGTCCCTTATGAAAACAGAAGTCCAGAACAGGTCATTGTGTTAAGCTATTTGAAAAGACGTATTTTCTGTTTCATGACAGTGGAGGTTTGTAGAATATTTCTGAAAAGAAAACTGTTACACATGTGCTTAAACAAGACAGGAAATCTGCAGGCCTGGATGCTCTCCTGAATGATGAACAGCTGATATTCCAGGCCTATCAATACTGAAAGTCAGCCCTTGGTAACCACTCCTGTAAATCAGCAGCCTCAGGGGAAGTGGGGCCACAGTATGTGGCCGCCTCACCATACAGTCGAGGAATAGTCATTGAAACAAATCATGCAGGATTATTTTCTACCACAAGTAACTGCTTTTCAATAGTTTGCAATGAACCCTTTCAGGGGCTCAAGGCTATCCCCTCGGAAAATGTGGGCTCAGATCCAACATTTCTTCTCCCTGCAGCAGGTTTTTATCTTTGCTGCAAACTGAGTTACTAAAATGTGCTACTCGTGAAGCTCTTACAGGCATGTTTTCTACTGAAGCAAGCTATCAGAGAAGCAAAAGGAACATGAATGTGACATGTCTGATTAGTCATAACTATATGAAGTAGCAAAGGCTTTGAAAGAAAAAACAGTGTATGGGATTCTCAAAATACTGGGATTCCTGGACATTTATTATTGCCCAGTAATTAAACCTTCCTTTCACCCTAACCGTATTATGATTTTTTACATAAAAAGACAAAACAGGACAAATGCTCCATTACCTGGCGCAGATGAGAAGAATGGTTGGAGAAAGGTTGTTTTGCAAAGCTGACATTTTGAACTTTTCAGACTACATTTGAGGGGAGGCATCAAATCTGCAGAGAACTGACAGGCACTGCTACCTCTTCCCTTCCTCAAGAGGCCGCAGCTCCAGTCCCTTTTCCTGTAGAGCTTTTCCTCTGGCCTACTTTAGCCTTTCCTGCTAAACAAGATAAGCCCAGAGAGCAACAACATCCATTAATAGGGTTAGAAAGGCCAGGCTTAACTCCTCTGTGTAAAAAGCCCCCAAACTCCCAAGAATGGCTCAAAAACTCAGAGGGGTTGGCTTTGTTCTTCTCTGTCTTTCCACTGAAGATGGATTCTGTTTCTTGCCTAATTTTTGAGCCTTTGAGATATATGCTGCTTCGTTCCTTCTGCACCACAAAGTATTCTCTTTCTTTTAATTCAAAAGCTGAGCGTCATGGCTTGAGCCCCACAACTCCCGCCTGGCTTCACTCCTATGAACAACCCCCGTTTCACACTCACATAAAATCATAGGGCCGGGCAACAAGGAAGGGGGGACTATTTTCACAAAGCATTTTGAGACCCAACTTCACAATTCTCTTACAGCAAACTTTACTTGAATATATATCCCGCTGTTTTCAAACTGCATTATTCAGGTACCCTTCCCGTGCTGTTCCCCCTCAACCTTCAAGTTGCCATGTGAAATTAATAAAATACACTCACTGACTTCAGTATCTGTGACTCCGAATTACACACTGGGTTTACTTGTTGGTTTAACACAAACATCTAATTATATTTAGAAAAAGTTTAACATTAGTACATTAGCCTGGGCAAATCTTAATTTTTAATAGGTGTCAAAGTGCAAACTGTGCATTCCGAACCTATTAATGATTATTTCTCACAGCATTAATATCTGCAGTAGGATCTGCAGAATTATTTTGAAGAGAAAAAACAGCTAATTTGACCACTATATACTGTAAATTGGTTATCACCAGCAGATTGGCACTGAGGGAAATGGCCATTTCAAAAGCAAGCCCGCCTGACCCGTCAGAATTAGGTGATTTGCAGGTTTTGTTTGCCACGTGCAGCTGCTGCCAGCAGAGAGAAGTGGCACAGCAGAGAGGGGATCCCTAAGCTGCCTTTGCTCTGGGAATGACAATGACAGCTCGGCTCACACATACTTACTTCCCAGCATGGAGCAACGCTCGCAGTTATCTCTCATTTCTGCCCTTTCTTTCCCATCACAGCAGAGCAGAGGTCAAGGAAGTGCAAAAAACTCGCTAGAAAATTATTGCCGAAGTACCTCAGTGATTTGCTTTTGTGACTGCTGTTAGCAATGAAGGGATGGTAGGATTAATGGATTTTTTTTTTCTAGGCAAAAATAATTATGATCCCGTATTATTTCATCCTTTAGCTCCTATGAATTACATGAGTTCATTTAAATACATGGGCTTAAAGATCTTTTCTTCTAACAAAAAAAAAAAATGCTAAGCCTGATCTCCATAAGCATTATCATCAGAAGAAAAGCAATGACAGACACAAGCAAATCCAAATATGAATTATTAGAGCCTAGCAGAGGACCGTGGTTTATCCTCAATTTCATTCTCAATGATTTGTTGAGCTTTGACTTCATATTGCCCTATCTTTGCATACTGGTAAGTAAAAACCAGACAGCTTCACCCCTGTGTTGGAAGGAAAATGTATAATGGGGAGGGGAAAAAAATAATTAAAGAAGCTGCCACCTTTTTTTTTTTTCTCTCCTTTTAAAAACTTTGCTCCACTTGGTCACAGAAAATACTGGTGCAGGAGGCTGGAAGAAGGACTTGTCCAGGTGCTACAACTGCCTTGATGGAATAGCATATCTTCTACTCAAATAACATGAAAAATGGTTTGCCTTCACATGTGAAGCCTGAAGTTTTCTTACATCCTCCAACAATCTCAAAAAAGGAGGCCATAGATGCACCTAGAGTGCTGCTGAATTGTGAGGAGTTTCAAAGGCATCCATCACTTTCTGCTGTATATAGATAAAAGAAGAGCCAAGAGTCCAAGTACCAGTGCATTTTATCAAACCAAAGATACCTGGTTAGACATAATCACCCTGAAACATGGTCACAGCACAGGCTCAATTTGGTTCAAGGCTAAGAGGACACACAGAAAGCCATTTTAAACTCTTGGCTTGGAAAGTCCACTGAAATCAAGAGTGTCACATGATTACAAAATTTAAGATTCCAGTTACAACCAAACGAGTCCCTTTTTTCAGGGTCTATCTTTCTGCTTCTGCTGCCAGAAAATGACAAACAAGCCCAAACAACATGACTAGGGATACAAAATTTGCCCAAAGGCAAGTGTAGATGGAATGACTACTTCAGATGTCTCCACTATGCACAAAAGTCCAAACTTCAATCCAACTCTAAACACCTGACAGGATTTTTAAGGAAAAAAAATAAAAATGGAAGAACAGACACGAACCTCCAGCTCTGGTTACGGGTTGTGCCTAACATGAACTGTGCAGAAGATTCAAAATGCTTCACTCCAGTTTGGTTTTAAACCAAGCCAGAGGCTTCACACAGGCATCAGTTTTCCCCTTGAAATGTTTCACTGCTCTCTAGATCTAGTCTAGATTTTTATTCCTGTGCCCACGTCTAAAGGGTTTCTTTGTCCTGAACAAAACCCGTTTGGACTTCACAGTGTTCTCAGAGGACTTACCTGCCTGCAATGAATTTGGAAAGCCTGCCATTTAAAAATATCAGCAAACATCATCCACCTACTCCAAACTTGGAGCAAAGCCTTTGCCCAACCCCATGTCCCGTGTCTAATCAAAAGCACTAGATAGGAGAAATTAAAAAGTTTATTCCCTAGGCATTTTTTTCCCAATGCTGCTTTTGTTGTTCATCTGTTTAATTCTGTTCTCACTTTTAATGCTTTGTGAAACTTCGACTGGCACAGAAATTATGTTAAGCATATTTTAAGGTGGTGCTATAAAGTATTATATCTACAGTTTGGGAACACCGAAAATATTATTTTTATCATTTCAGAGCAACAAAACCATTACACTTAATTTTGTTAACGAATTTTAGACACAGCAGATGTAGTGATCTCTTGCTCTCACAGATCAAAAGCCACCAGCCAGAAGTCATTCCCCATCAGCACTGCTGAGTTTGCCTTTTGCTTATCATGTACCCTGATCACCCTGGAAGTCACTTCTTAAGATTTGAGTTTTTGTTCAGCCAAGAGGCAGCCAGCATTTGGTAAAATGTGCTGCAGATCTGCGAGAGCCTATTAAGGCCTGAAAGACTTCACTCAATCCTGCAGTGCTTGGCGGGGTTTTTTCTGTCCTTGGGTGTCGTGGTTTTTAGATTTTCTTGATGAATATCTTGGGAGATGACGACTTTGCCTCTGTGTGCAGCCAACTAGAAGAAAATTACTTGCTTCTTTTTTACATGCACATGCAATGGTCATTTGGACCTAATAACCAACAGTGTTTTGCACAATCAGAAAATGAGCTTTCTGGTCAGTACCACTTTCACAGCTTCCCATAGCTCTGTATGTATAAAGCAGAGCCACTTGCCCTCTGCCTCATCTAAAGGCACACATTGACTCTAAAAGACTTCAATCACTTCCCCTGAGTAAACCTATCACTTACTCTCTGTGCTGAACATGCTGCTGAAGTTCTACCTCCACTGCTGAAAACCCTTTCGTAAGCACAGCTGCTGTCTCCACGTCTCCTGCAGAAACCTCGCTTTTAGGGTGTAAAGGCTCCAGCATGTTGCCCACACTCCTTGCCACTGAGGGAGAACAAAAATGAGTTAACTCTCACGATCTGAGTGCATGCAAGGTACTGCTCACTCTTTCCACATCATCAGAAAATTTTAGGGAAAAAAAGAAAAACCTCATAATAATTTCAAATGAGTTCTTATTTCAATTACACCACTGTTTCGTTCCAGCTTTTGCTAATACCCTGCAGCTTGTTCACCTGTAGAAGCAATTGTCCCTTACAGTTCTTCTCCCTTGTCCCACTTCCCCTGGGCTATTTGGGCTTAAGACACAGTGCGTGCTAGAACAGAAAATATTAATATAGCTTTCCTACCAAGTTTAGGCAAGAGTATTCAGATGCTTTAGCAGCTGCCTTGGCTTCTTAAGAACATGATAATCCTTTAATCTCCAGTCACTTTTTTTCCCCATAAAAGATTCACAAGCAAAACAAATGCAATATGGATCAAAAATTCAATCAGAATGCTTAAAATGCAATTACATTCATCAGGGTGTTCTGTTAGGTTGGGTATTAAATCTGGGTTTTATTCAATATCCTCCTTTTATTATAAAGCAGTATTTTTCCACTATGTAAATCATCTGATCCCTAGGCTAAAGTCCTCTTTGCCCAAAACATACACAAAACATAAGGGGAGATAGCTGGTTAGAAATTCGTGCACAAGATTGCTCAAGTGGAGACATAAGAAAGTGACAAATAAGACAGTGCACAAAGACATTTCTACTGGAGCAGAGAGGCTAATTTCAGAACTTTACATTCTGCTGTTATGTCTTTAATAAGTAGTTGTCAAATGAGTTCTTTCTTGAACTCCATTTTCAAAGCAAATCCATGTGTCTGCCTGCACCTCTCTGAGCATTTCCCCCCATCCTGCAGTTTTCAAGGAGTTCTGAAATTTAATCACATTTTTTTGCAACAGCTATCTGGCAATCTTCCAACCCCGGTGGATTTTTCTTGGGGAAATGCCAACCTGTTTCAACCAGAACTTTTCGTGAAAATGCAGCTCCACAACTGTTCCAGCACAGATCCATTCCAGACTTGGCAGGGACCCACTCTACTCAGCCAACTACTTCCCAAGCAGTTTGTGCTTAGCGTTGGGTGCAAGGTGGATGTGACTTTCTGTTTTGACACTGGGAGAGGCCTGAGGTGGTCCCACGTCCAGACCATAACCTGGGCCACTGAACTATCAGCCTGTAGGGGTAAATAACTCTTTTCTGGAAGGTATTGCGAGCAGGGAGGCAGTTCTCTTTGCTCAAGGAAGGTTTCCTGCCTGGAAGGAGGCATCTTTCCCAGAGACAGATTGAGATGTTTCCGTGCCTGCACTGCACAGAAGTTGACTCCCTGGGTAGGATAATGCTCCCAGCCATTGCTCCAAGGGCTCAGCAGCAAGCAGGGGAGCTGGAACGGGGACGTGATGATAAAGCCCAGGGAACGAATGAAAGGTTTGCCTTTTCCCTGGAGCCCAGTGCTGCCGTAAACCACTGTGAGGATTTGTGAGTTTTCAGCACCTTTGCCTCTGAAATAAACCTTTTTGAATCCTTTCCAACGCTTTGGCATTTTTTGGGGGGGAATACTTGCATATATTTTGCTTTACACAGCCATTCTGGGTAAAGGACAAAAACACCCGCCTTCACTCCCCCCGTTGCTCCCGTTCCTCCCGTGAGAAAGGCTTAGCTTTTCTCAGTCTACAACTCAATGAAAGCCCCAGATCTCTCTTCCCCCAGCGAGAGGTAAAACCGAAGCACATAAGGATTGTTAGCAGGCTGTCACCACGAGCCTTCTGCAGGGCCACCAGCCCTGCCAGCCCTGACCTGCTGCACGTACAGTGCTCCCTGTCCACCAAGCGACTCGCTCAGCATTCGAGCACAACCAAGAGCTTCCCAGAAAAAGGCTGGTTTTCCTTCCTACCAGAGCACCCGGGTCACCCTGCACTACCTTTCTGCCACAGGGAAGGAAGGGCAGTTCTCAGGTTTGAGAAGACTGCCTCCGCTCCCCAGATGTCCCCTGGCAGACTCCAGTCGCTCCCTTCACGCTCAGGGCACGGACAAAGAGGGTCAAGCCTGCTGTGCACAATCAGAGAAGACCAGGGATGGCACTACCTTAATGATTTGAATAATCTGCAGATTAGGGCTCTGAAATTAATCTAATTAACAGTGTATCAGTTTCTCTAGTGCTTTAGGACAGACGTGGTCAGTGTTTAAATGACTGGCTTAGACAATGCTAAGCAGAGCACGACGGGGGCTCTCCTGCAAAGCCATTAAGAAGGCCAAGATGATTTGAGTTGCATCATGGTCCAGAGGCCAGAGGCAATAACCTGCAAAGCCTTGGTGGCTCCATACACCGCTCACCCATATTTTTTTTTAGAAAATTAAGCTGTGATGCTGTTAGAGCCTTAAATTTGCTGTCTTTTTTATGACAGCTGGACAAAATTCAGTACTGCTACATGCAGCCAAGTATAGTGGTATTTTACCAGCTGACATGCTGCGGAGTTTGACTGACAGCTGTCACAACCCAGTGTCTGTAATATTTCAGTCTGGCACCGTGTAAGAGAGCAGGATCTCTGTGAAACAGCTGTGTCTGAGCACACTTCACCAAACTCCTTCTATTCCAGCACTGACCAGAAGTGTTCCCACCTCCATTTCTGAGAGTACCAGCATCCTTAAAGGTTCCTCAGAACCTGCAGAGTCATATTTTCAGCTTCTCAGGTGGGCATTGATGTACCCTCTTCCAGCTGAGACAACTGCAATTCTCTTTCTGGGCTGCCTACTGCAACATCCTGCCAACTGGGAATGCTGGAATAGAGATTTCTGAGGATTTTAGAGGTTTCCCAGAAATACATTTTAATGAGATTAAAGCCAACTGGAAGATGAATTCTGAAATAATGTTTTTTGAAATAATTATACCAAGTGTTTTGTTAACTTGAATTAAGAGTGTTGTCATTTCCATTTCATCTACTCTAACAATTCATTCAAAACTAAGGGTCATTTTGGGTGACATTCATTTTCTTAACTTAAAATATTTGTTGACAACAATTCCATTCCTTCAATTAAATGAAGGAAATATATCAACCCCTATCTACATAAAATTTTGACTTAATGACACTGACAATTTTGGTGGGGGCACTGTGGCATCCTGTTCTCAGGCATGTTTATCTCGTGGATGCAGGGAAGGGACACACAGGAGCCAGCCCAGCACAGAACTGCCCCAAAGCCCTGAGAGATCGAGGCTTTTTCTGTCAAGAAGGATGAGAGCATTCTGCACAAGGGAACTGTGACTCTCATTTTCAAATGAGCAGTAAACTATAATGAGGTGTCAGTGTAGCCAGATGGAATAATTTGTACATTGCTTCCAGTGAAAGAAACTGCTGCTGTTCTGTAATTCTCTTCTGTTTTTCTTTTTTTTTTCCTTTTGTTTGTTCCAGAAGATGCAAAGACATTGAATCAGAAAGAGAACTTAGGTCTCTGAACAAATAGCTCTACAAGGAGCATAGTAAAAACACTTTTATCTTTTCCTAGCTGAAATCATACATAGAGAAGACAGAGGATTCTGGTTTTCCAACACAAGATGTATTAGTGATCAGAAGCAGTGCAAGCAAAATGAAGGAAAAAATAGTATGAAATATATATATATATATATACTCCTGCATGTTTATAAATGTAAAATATATCATATCTATTAAATATAAAACCAGTTCTTTGATAAACTGGTTCCTAGTGGCATAAAGTGATCTTAGCTAAAACCAACAGCTCAGAGCCTGACTCCTTTCCCCTATGATGAAACCTTTCGCTTTTTTTTCAGCTGCTGGGTTATTATTGTCACACATGGAAATGGCTATTCCTGGTTTAGAGACACAGCAAAGTACTTATTACTTCTAAAATACCCTTGCAAAAATAGTTAATTTTTTAATTGAAAAATTAAATATTCTATGAATTTAACTGAAGAATATTACAGACTTTTGAAAACGATATGTAAAATAGCCTGTCAGAAACACAAATATCACATTAGGGTTCTTTGATTAGGTTGGAGGATCACTAATATAGCACAAGAATTTCCAAATCGTCATTAAATTTTTCAGGGAGATAAGGATGCCCCGGAACAGCTAATGTGCCAAAAAGCAATGAAAACCTCTGCAGCAGCACTTTTGGCCAGTCTCAAAAAGCAGAGTGAAAGGCTAAAAGGGCACATTTGATGTCAGAGCCAAGTCAAGGGAAGTGTTTGCCCGAGTTCACGGGAGGTGATGCGCCAGTTTCCAGTTTGTCACCTTGCCTGTCCCCTGGAGACAGACAACACTAATGTTTTCAATATGCACGTTTCCTGCACTGCAGCTTTCACTGTTCACCTGCGTATCCCCACAGGATGCAGGGAGTTCTCTTGGCTTCCTTTTCCTTTGCCTGTGCCATTTCCTTCGCTGCTGATTTACAGGAACATCGATAAGGAGGCAATCAAGGTCCATCAAGAGGTCAGCTGCTCCACTTTCCCGACCCCTGAAGTAGGTGTTTCTGCAATGACTACGGAGCAGGCAATTGGGCAGCACATCAGGCCTTCTTCGAACTTATTTCAGTGCAATCTAAATGTGCACAAAGTCAGCTTTCACACACCACAGCTGTTACTCGCTGCCCTACACTCCCGGAGTTATCTTTAGTCCCTGCACTCTGGAAAATATTCTTAAACCCCAAATTAAGTCTCATTAGCTTAATTCACTGCCAGCAAAAATCAGGTCATGAGATGCAGGATAGTAGCAGTCCTGACCCAACGAGTTCTTGCCATAAAGTCCAAGAGGAGAAGGTGACTTTGCCGTGCTCCTGGAAGCTGCTCTCAAACAGTCTTATTTCCCCAGCAGAGATTTCCCACAACTCAGAGGTATTACGACAGACAAAATGGGTCATGCAAAATAACTCAGTGTTATTAACAATCACACTTGTTAAGTGTAGTAAGCAGATGAAGAATGAAATCACACACTCCCAGGGAAAGTAACTTGCTTAGATTTCACCTTCTGTGGCATCCTATTTACAGAAGCTTCCTTTTTTACTCTGCTTCATTTTCACATACCTTGCTTTTTCCCACCTAAATCCTTCACTTCCATCAGGGTCATTGCTGAATTCCAATTAAATCATAAAAATGACTGAGAACAAAGAGAAGAGCAACATACCGAAAGCAGACCTGAGCAGGAGACAATTGCACAGTGCAGCTATCACAGAAGGCCATTTAAAAGTATCACGTCAAACAAACGAACTAATTACAACATGTCTTCAGTGAACCCCGGATAGTATTTCATGGCAGAAAAACTCTATGTCTAACATAAGTCAAAAGACAGGAAGAAAAGCTTGTATCCAAGACATTGATCTTGCAGCTGTATCTGGAAAACAACCCAGCTTCAAAGTTAAAGGGGCTCTCTTAGAAGGTCAAACCAAAGTACATGCAAAAACTTAAGTCACAAAGCAGGAGAAGTATAGGAGTCAACCCAGCTCAGATTAGGTTTACTTCTATGCCCTTCCTTCTGTTGTTACACCATGTTTGAAACGGGAAAGAAGTGCCCGTTTTTAAGGAAAATGGACTCCTACCAATGAGGACTTGCAGCACATTCAGGGCATGAAGAGCACTGCGAAGGTGAAAACTGGTATTACCTGCACCAATAGCTGTCTCATTGCTCACACCTGCTACACTCCTGACTGTAGCAGGTATTGCAGCAGGGAGATCCACAAATCAGCCAGCTGTCTACAAATGTATTTATTATTCCTCGTTTCATGCTTCTGGTGCTAGTCTTTCTCATCTGTATGATGAAAACCTATGAAGAAGTGAGTTACAGTGAGCATTAGTGTGTCTGCTCGGATGTGCCATCACTAGTACTCTCACTGGAAATCTCCCTCTGCACCATTTTGTTGGGTCTGCTCAGTTTATGGTGTAAAATGGAAACAAATACAAATCTGATGTCTACAAATGCAAAGATTTGTATTTGGTGCCTGGGACGACAGTACACCATTCTGGGGATGAGTGAGCATTTTGGGATGGTGCAACTCTTACACGGCACCACGAACAGATTGTTACAGGTGCAGCATTACTTTCTGAACTATTTCAATAGCTCTTTATACACATCTATATATACTTCTTAAAATAGCTTGGGGTAAAAAAAAAACCAGATGTCTTCAGTGAATTGTTGATCCTTTGATAACAAAGCAAGCAATTTCTGAAACAGCCTTGGGAAAGTTCACATTGGTTTTTAAGCAATAAAACAAATTAGTACCGTATCTTGAAAGGTTAACAGACAGAATAATCCCATGTAATAGTAGGGGAAGAAGATGAAATTATTAAAAAAATCAATTTATTGCTATCTTGTGATGTTGTTTACTATCAATGATGGCATAAAATCATCTCTTTTGCATTCCATAAAGACATAATTCCTGCGCTCGGAGTTATGCATGACTGCCTCTGCCCTAAGTGGGTTGTATAGAGGATGTACAAGGCAAGTGAAATAAAGGCAGGAAGGCACAAAAGGGCATCACACAGGGGGACAGAGCGGCTGTGGGAACTCCACAGCCAGAGCCACACAGTCTTTGGGTACATCACAGTCTTTGGATGCACAACACAAGGCTTTAAACTGCAGCCCCCCCAGGCCTCTGAAAGACACTCAACAAAACATAGCTGAACCCACAACTCAAATGCCCATTTCATGGAACTGCAGAGAGCAGTGTAGTACAGACCAAACGCTTTTTCTCTCTTGCATGACATCACAAAAGATTCTGTGGTTCCCGAACACGGAAACACCCGCTTTTCCCAAGGGCTGGTGGTAAAGGGGAACGACCAGCTCACGGTCACTGTGAGCTGGCAAGCTGTCACACACACAAGCATTTCAAAAGGGGCAATACACTGTATTGCAACAGCTAGGCTGAGCTTGGTAGCTAAGCTGGTTCATTCTGAGCTAGTTAGGTACCTTTCTAAGTAGGTACTCCTCTGATACAGATGAGCAAGCTTTATCCATGCTTCAAGTCCCTTAAAAGCTACATATCTGCTTTAGGAAGTACTAGACTTGGGCTAATGTATTCTGACACAACTCCACACGGTGTTACTGAGGAGAGACAGCTCAGACTCAGCTGTGGGCACGAGCAAAGCAAACTGATACAGACCTGTAAAAGACACTGCAGACATAACTCCAGCCACCCTGCAGTGAGCAGTGTAAGCAGATCTCCTAAGGAGTTAATGTGATTAATTCACTAGCGCTCCTTCACTGAAACACCAGACAAAATGAGACAGTCATTCTTCTCTGAAAACCATATAACACCCTACCATCACCCAAAATACCTTCAGAGTATCACCTCCCACTTCCTAGCACCGCAGCCTTTCAGAAGATAAGGTATGTGCACAAGACCAAAAAAGAAGGAAATCTTCCTTTTTCCCAGAGCCTATCGAATACACCCTAGAGCAGATCCCTTCCATTTCCCCACCACAGCTGACAGAGGTTTTCTAACTGTCAACAAAACACCAAGTTCACATCACCTTTCCCTCCAGGCCCCCAAATCTTCCCCCCACCTAACAAGCACTTGAAAAGGATGACAGGGCACAGCCACCACAACAGTGGCCCTCCACCATTTAATAGTTTGGTTTTCCATGTGAACGACTTTGCCATATCTGAAACTTCTTGTTCCATGATCCCACAACAGCTTGCAAGTCGCAGTGTAGAAGTTATTCTCTTCCTCAATGAATAAAATATGCTTGTCCTAAAGAATATGCTTGTATAGCATGAAGTCTCAAAATATGCTTTCCATTTTTTGATTTATTTTTTAAATAGACTACTAGCATTGCCTCATACAATGGAAAGAGTAAAGACTTAAAAAAGGAAGGCAAAAAATGCAAAAACTCCACAGATGGGAGAAAAGAAAATGTTTCCTTTGGCAACACCAAGACTTAGTGCTAAGAACAAGGAAAAGATGAATGACAGATCTCAAAATGTAACGTGATAGGCATGGTGACACAGCGTACAGAAACTGTTAACTTTAGAAATGGGAATGTGCCAGAAAACTCATCCAGTTCCACACCCATGAATGAAGAGCTCAAAAGCAGCTCACTGCAGTTGTGCAGGCCAGACAATCCTCTCTCAAGTCCCTTTTCTGCCTGTGATGTTCCCAGTTGCAATGCACAGGTAGGGAAGGGGTCCCAGAAAGTGAGAAAGCCGTGAAAGGAACAGCTCTGGGATAGATAGTTTAACACCATCTGGTCCTTTTCCCCCTCCTTGGTTTGGGCACCAGCCTGTCTGATGTGGGCAGAAGAGACCAAGAGTGAGTCAGTGGCACCTGACTCTCATCCAAGGGACTAAGATGGGCTGAAATTGCTCCTACTTCAACCAAGACCACTAGCCAGCCCATGGGCTGCTGAGAGCAGTGCCCCAGCCTCAAATCTGTTGCTGGTTGTACTGGGGCCAGTTTGATATCTTGCCATTTCATATGTATCTACCTTAAATCTCTTTGCAATGAGACTTTCATATTTACTACTCTTCTGTGGTGGGATCCTGTGAGAAAGCACACAGTTATGTGACTCCCTGTTCCCCCAGCACACCTTCAAAGCCTTCCACATCAAAAGATGTAGGAAGACCTTTTCAGAACATGGGCTATGAGACACACTGGCCTCACATGCCACCACCCGTGTTTTCATTTCAGCTACTACGTGGAGTACAAAGAAACACCAAACAGTAACTTGGGTTCTTTTGGCACTTTGCAATCAGTGGAATTGAACGTTCTGCTTGCACTCCCTGTTTGTTCTGGAAAGACAATATGGTGATTTCTATTAAATGAAGGATGTGCCTATGACAAATTTGCAACAAAAAGCCACGCCAAGTACTGGTCTACTGCCTTTTTTTAAACATGTAATAAGCAAAGGTGTTAAAAACTGAAACACAATAGGAATGATGTGGCATTGCTGAGCTATTTTTTGCCATCTGTTAAGTCTGCAATATTTTCAAACTATCTCAAGTGAATCACTAAATCATCACATCTCTCCTCCTGTGAAATAATAAAATAGAATGCAATAGCTAATGCAGTACATTTAACCTCTATCAGGAGTTTGTACATTTGTGCAGAACCATAAGCCAATTGTTACTGCATGCCAGAAGCTTTCCGAAGGATTTGTCAGAAACCAATTTGGATGCCCATTGCAGCTAATGTGGAGCCACAGACCGACTGTGCTGTATGTCACAATGCTGTCAACAGCAGCCTTTGCAGCTAAGAAAAACCCTGGGCTGGTGGATTTATTGCTGTGGACAAAAGCATCGTGTCTTTCTTTTCCCAGCACCTCCATGACTTGGTGAATATCACACTTTTCCCCTCAATTATCTCCTCTTCACTAGGCAGGTTGCTGATTGCTCTCCAGTGACCAGGCAAGGTCTCACCTCCTGCTTTACATCTAACGAGATGGCCGGGGAATGCTTTGGTTCACAGACAGTCCAAGTGAGACCTGAATCATGTCCATTAGATTTGGTGGGCAGGAATTCAGTGGGAAGCCTCCTTGGAACAAACAGCTGGGCTCGTTGCTTTTTGTTTTCTATCTTCTACATGAAACGAATGGAACCAGTTTATTTGTGTCCAAGTGTCAATTAAAAAAGATTGCTGTTTTTAAGTGTTAAGAAAGCAAATGAGGAATGAGGCACTCCAATTACTGTTACCTGTGGATTTTACACTGTCCTCCCCATCTTAGGAAAATAATTAACTAACCCTTCTATTCTGTAAGATCTTCAGACAGCTTAGTCTGCAATTTTCTGCTTTTCTGCCCTCTTGCTGATACAATTTAATCTTACAAGTTTATTGACAGTAAATATAATAAATTTTTATCTTCTTAGAAGAAAATTCTGGTGCTTTGGACCCTGCTAATACTGTGGTTCTTTAGGATGATATAAACTTTGCATAATGAGTTACTATTGAATATTAACAACTGAAATATTAATAATTAAAAGAATGCCAATGATTTTCCAGATTGTGGCCACCTCAGGATCACCACTGAACAGAAGGGAAGTTTGAACTTGAACAGAAGCTTGAGCAAAAGCAAAGCTGTGAAAATAGAAAGGGTGGAGAACTTGAGAAGGGAGGGAAAATTCCTTCAAGGTAATAAAAGAAAAATCTAGCAGCGTGACTGAAGAACTCTAAGGGCTAATTTGATGCAAAGCATGCCTCATTTTTGCTTTAAACACTCTAAACCGCAAGGGCAGGCTTTCTTTTGGTGCATCACCAAATGCTTTATTTCTCACAGTAAGAGAAACTGCAATATATTGCAGGTTACAGAGAGAGAGAGTTTATTCACATGGTCAGGGGTATTTAAAGGTTTCACAACCAATGGGGAAGGGGTTAACTAAGGGCTAATAAGGGGACTTCACATAGCACTGCAAGAAAGAATTCCTGCATACTAAGGCAGGGAGATAAGAGTTCTCTCAAAGAGTTTTGGGAAGAAGAAGGGTGATTCAGGGAAAAAAGACAAACTCCATTTTATAACACAGTGAAAGATTCAGTTTTCAAGGCATTCTGGCTGGCTTCTTCATTTTCTTCACAAATCCATTTCTGGCATGACTTCTTCCATTCCTGATACTGTAGGTCCACTCCCACATGCATGTGCATACCACCACCCATGTCCTAAATCAGCCTTTTGGTCTCCAGTGAGCTCAGATCTCTGCAAGACTCCTCACACTGAAGAAAAGAGTTCACCAGCTGCCATGGTGTGGTGGAACCACAAGGAAAAGATCACTTGTTCAAAGAAAACTGCTTTACATGGCCTAACAAAACCCCAAAACCCAGCATACAAATGTCTATTGTTCCTGAGATCTTCAAAAATCTTTTTTAATATACTTCAGGGCTCCAATAGATTAAACCCACAAAATATTTTCAAAAGCCATTCAGACTGTCACATCACATACGGAGTGCAGTGCACAAGACAGATGTCATTGCACCAGAGGGAGTAAATATAGAAATGCAGAGGTAACATTCAATCTTTCAGCAGCCAAGGGGAGTTTTGCAATGGAATTTCAAGAGATGTGGAACTGACACCTGTAAGAGTACATGCTGGATCTTCATCCCTGGGGCAAATTAGCAAAAAATACCCCTGAAAAACATCTTTGTTTCTAAAGAGGGCCAACAGATTTTTTTGTGTGTTAATGTCTGTGGGCTCCTGAGCTTGTTAATGACTCTGCCGTTATATCACAGTACCTGCTTGCTTGTTCTCTCACCAACAGACATTTTTATACTCAAAAAAGAAAAAAAAAAGCCAGTTAATTAACAAGAGCAACTCTAACTTGTAATGGTTCACTACTCCAGCTAAATGCCTGTAGTACTACTCACTGCCACTTTTTCCATATGTTATTAATGAGCTTCAGGAAGAAAAGGGTCCCATGAAGAATGGAGCGTGTGAGACACAAGTTGAGGAGCAGGAAAGAGCGCAGACCAGTTGGCACCCCTGCCACCATCACCTCCATTGGTAACTTGTGTGGTTCTTTCAGCTGGGATTGCCACAAAAGGTGTTGCTTGTGGAAGCAGTTGGACACCTTTCAGCCTCAACATGGAGTGGTGGCAGCAGCCAGCCTCCTGCAAGAACAAATGCTAAAGGAGATATTCAGCTGAAGAGCGCAGTAAAGATGCAGGGAACCAGCACAGACCACTGACCTTCTGCCCATTGCTGACCTAGGGTGAACCCAGCACAGCTACTGAGAAATAAACAGCTCTCTTATCCTTCCTTTGGTTTCTAAATGCTTTCCTTTTTAAATTGTGGGCTTCATCCTCAGCAGATAGATTTTGCATAGCTCCCTTACAACCAGTGAACCATGTCTATTTACACAAGATGAACATCTAGTCCTACACTTTCAATGGCTTTCCAGTTTTAGATGGACTGGAAAATTAAGATTTCTCACTTCTAAATGCATTCCTGAACCTCTCTTCTTCCTAATGTGTCTACCCCCCTTTATTCTCCCTTTCATTTTAACCTACAATTTTTCAGGTCATTTAGTTCAGAATGCAAACACAGAGTTATTAGGAGTTGAACATTGCCAACTGTGCATGTAATGTGACTTTGTTTCACAAGGAGTAATAAGCATATCCACAGTAACAAAAAATAAGGAATCACAGTTCAGGAAGACATGATAAAACAGGAGGAGCCTTACTAAATGCTCTTTTACCTGAAATCTCGTTGGAACTTTTTCAAGTACTTTTGAACTGAGGATATAAGCTGAGAGTAGCAGAAAGGACTTAGCCGGAGGAATTAGCTATAATTTTATGTACTGTCACCACTACGTCACCAGGATGGAAAAATAAAAATATCATCTAGAGGGGAAAGGGTAATAATGGGTGTTTTTCAACATGTCAGATACAAAATGCTGCAGAAGTGTTGAGGCCTGGAAAAGGGCTAGGCTAAAAGGGAAAGGGTGATGTTTACACAGGACTGGAGAAAGTAAGAGCTGACCCTTAAAAAGTGTCAATTTTTTTTTTTTAAACAAGTTGATCCTCTAGGCTTAGAATTTAACTTGTTTTTACTGCTGTGTTATTACTTTTTCCATTTTGCCATGACAAGTTAATGATTTTTGCAAAAATGTACCATGACAAATCTGCCCCTGCAGGTGGCTTTACACACACTGTGCTCACAAAAGACTTTGATCCCTCTTCTCTTGTTAGTTTTTTTTCTTTGCAATGTGTTTTCAGAGTTTATTTCTTTCCATGAGAAGATTAAAGGAGAGAAAAAAAGACACTGAGGAACCAGTAGGCAGGACACCATCCAACACAGTACTGATAAACCAAGAGGGAGAAACTAAAGGAAGGTTTACAGCTGAGTTCACTGCCGTCTCCACCTTTCGTAACTGCAGTGAGTCCTTTGCAGTCCTGTGTGTGGGTCAAGGACATTCAACGTGGCACTTTGATGGTTGCAAGGCACTGAAGAGAAGAGCGACTCCCCCAGAGGAATCACAACACACACGTCCCTGCCATCACACTTTCACTGCCTTGTGCTGTCAGGAATAGCTGAAAACACTGGCAGAATGACTCTCATACCTGAAGGTTATCTTAGGAAATCTTCCGGTCAGCCCACCTGTGAACCCATGGAACGCCCACCTGCACTTCTGATTGCTGTGCTACACACACACACCCACCACTGTGGTGATCTGTCATTGAAGCTCCACATTGTACTGCCACCAGGAGATGCAGTCCAGCTTCCTGCCTCAGAAGGAAACTTCTCACCTCCTCAGAAAACTCGGCTTTACTGCACTGGATCATGTCCCCAGTAAAATTATTACCTGATACCTGTGAATGGGAATAATAACAGCTGTTGCACAGAGGCTGGGAAGAGAAGATGGGGGCTTTATAAACCTTATAACTTCTGAAGAATATTCCTTTTGAAGCTAGACATACATTTTAATCAGGCGCTTTCATCATTATTCATGAATGAATTATTAATTAGGCCTCTTGACTAAAAATATCATTTCCAGCTTGCTGCAAAAATACACACACATGCGCAGACACAGAGACAAACATGAAAAAATAATACAAGAAGAGGAAGATATTGCACATCATTAGCACCAGAGTGAAGGCTGAGTATTTGATCTTAGTTTAATTATGAATGCATAGTTTGAAAGAACATTTCCACATCACCAGTCAATAAAGCTAGTGTGTGCACTTGGGTGTAAGACAAGTCGAGAGGCAGCATTGGCAATGGCTTATTTTTCAGCAGCTTCACTCACTATGTTAATAGGGGTGTGTGCATAAGTACCTGCACAAACATATACCTTGCTAAAATGCCTTTTGTCTTGTGATTTCATATTCAAAACTGGGGAAAAAACCAACTCAACCTTGCAGCTATTTCTGACTACATGGCAATCCAAGGCTTCAGCCCCTGTAGGAACCCTGAGGCAGAGACAGCCTTTGACCCCAAAGTTGTCTGGGCACAAGGAAAAGAAAAGGAAAATCCAAAGAGGAGTACCACTACTGAAAAAGAAAAGGAAAATCCAAAGAGGAATTACCACCATTTTACTTTACAGATGGGAAAACAAGAAAACACAGTAGAGATAACTTACCCATGTCTGTGCCCAAGATCTCCCAAGGAAAACTTATTAGGCTTCATGATTCCTTTATCTATCTATCTATCTATCTATCTATCTATCTATCTATCTATCTATCTATCTATCTATCTATCTATCTATCTATCTATCTATCTATCTATCCATCCATCCATCCATCCATCCATCCATCCATCCATCCATCCATCCATCATGGAAAAGCTCCCCAAAACATGCACATTCATTCCCTCTCTGACCTCTCCTTTTCTCAGACTGTCACCTACAGGTATCTGGCCAGCTAGAAGCACAGTTTTTTCCATGAGGGAACCCAAGATGCCTCTGCAATGGCCAATTCCCATTTCCCATTGTGTGCCACCTTGCAGTAAGGAAGCATCTTCATGGTGATGTTGCCCACAGAGCTGCTGGGGAGGGGAGGGTGGGAAAAAGAGTGTGAAAGGTGCTTTCTGGGACCAGCACCTACAGAGGACTCTGATCAGCTCGCAGGGTCTTTTTTCCCCCATAATGACAGAGACAACTAACAATTGCGCCTTTTTGTTATCTGAATTGGTTTCCTTGATGAGCACATCCCTTCAAAACCCTCTGCAATGTTAATTTTGTAAATGATCAAAAAGCTTCTAAGCTAAGAAAATGCTGCACGCTCAGGGAAGGAGGAAAAGGGTTCAGAGGAATTGGAAATAACTTGTTATTCTTCAAAAATCTGGGACATCCTCCAAATGCTGTTATTTTTAAACAGTTTGTGTTTTATGCACATGGAGGTACATAAACAGTTGCAGAGCTAATAAGGTTGAATGACTCCAAAAAACCCCTCGTTTTGCCAGAGGCCTTGCAAAAATTTTAACTAACAGGTTTCACATACTCTGTTCAGGCTATTTTAGCTGCCTCAAGCAGACTCCAGTAAAGTTGCATTTTTTTTTTACATGTATTTATGATGACCAGGGCAAATAAAGTAATGTTGCCAATGGAAAATACAACCAAGACACAGCTTTCATCTCAGCTTACCTGAAGAGGCCCGGGTCAAAGATATGCCATGATAAAAACACCAAAAAGAGGGAATTTGGCACTTATTGCAGAACAGCAACTGTTCACCTGCACTGGGATACTTTGGTCCTCTCAGGACCAAGATGGGCCTCCCTATCAGTTCCACCTCTTCAGATCATGTTTACAGCCCTGTCCCTTTTCTTAGCCTCCAGACCTTCTCAGAGATTTTGTTCACTTAGGTTTAATTTTGCCCATCATGCTCTTTTAGCTCATTTTTAGCATTTGCAGCAGAGCAGGTTTGTAGGTCTTGCTCTGCTGCCCACCCCTGCCTCTGATTTACCTGTGGTGTCCCCCTTGCTAACCCAGAAGCGTCCCCCAGGAACACCAGCTCCGCGTGCACGAGGCAGCGGGAGGCACACGTGCCCTGCGCTGGCTTTTCTGCCCAGGGAGCGCAGCAAGGGGAAAGCACGCTCGGGTCTGCTTCTCTAAAGTGGAATCATATGCTGCACTTTGGTTGTTATTAATATTTCATTAATTTAGCAGCTACAGTAGTTTTCCCTTGAGAGATCATTAATAAAATACCACCCAGATAAGGAAGATAACAGGCAGTGACCAAACTACAAAACAAGTTTAATTATGTTGGTGTTAGACCTTTGCAAGAGACAGCTTTAAATCGAAGAATTCCATAAAATAAAGCTTTGATGATGATGAGGTCTATTGCTTCCTATGTCTTGGCACTTTAATTACTTCTCTGATTCCTCCCCCACTTCCTCTATTTTGTTTGGGAGAAGAATGATGTTAATGTAGATGTTAACAGAGGGTTGCTGGGAGGATTTGAGCAGAAATTCCCTGGAACAAATCATCAAGAGTGGAGTCACCTCACCAATATGCAAACCTCACCTTGAATTCAACACTGCACAAAGTGGTAACTCTCTTATGGATTAATAAAAAGATGAGATTATTCAATTAGCTAAATTCTATTTCGTTTGAGGATAAAATATAAATTTTGTCAATAGCTAGTATATGGGACTTAAAAGTAACCCAAGGAAAAAAAGGAGCAAATAACATTTTTGAGGTCTTCTAACAGAAATTACATGGCATCTAAGTAATTAACGAGCACGAGCTACACAAAAAAAAACTAGAGGAAAGGGATGAAACAGGAGGAAGAAGAAAACTTAATGTTTCCTCTAAACATATGTACATAGTGGCAGTGCCACACACAATGTCCAGTCCATAGAACGTACCTGATCCTCCTGCAGGCTTTGGACTATCACACATGCAAATACTGAATTGTTCCATGGATCCAACGAAGCATTTACAGAAATGCTTCAACACTCTCCTGTTTATCTGCAGCTGATTTTTTTCAAGTTTGCCCCTCCCAAGTGCTCTCTCCAGCTGGGGACTTATTTAATACAAATTAATTAATATTTATTTAATACAGAACAACTTGCATAACCTGTATTATTTCTATGGCTCTCCTATGGATATTTTCATGTATCATTTTTTTGGAGTTGTATCTACTTTAGAATACCCAAAATTGTATGGGCCTTTGTCAAAAAACAAGCTATGCACTACCTGCATTTAAAAATTAATTCAGATAACAATGATTTGAAATCAGATCTAATAATGACTAAAGAAATGTATTTCTTATTTTTACACTGGTTACTTTTAAAGTTAAATAGGAATTTTTGTAAGCACCCATTAAAGTACATGCTACGTGCATGTGTATGTGTGTGTGCACACTTGGACACATATGAAGTTTCTTTTATAGAAATTCCTATTGAAACTACAATGGAAATAAACATGCAATGTTGAGGCCAATTCATGCCTGCCTTAATTGCTGTACAAAAAAACCCCAACAACAACAACAACAAAAATGCATGCACAGATGTGTATCTCTTAACATTTCTCTCCTGTTGAAAGCGTTTTCAGTTCCAGCCTGGAATTAATTTACTGCACAACAGGCCCTACCAAACTGAATTCTTTTTAAGCCTAGAAAAGGGAAAATCAAGTAAATTTGTTCCATGGAGAAGCAACTGTAAGGTAAGCACTTCTGACAAGACAGAAAGTCAGTCAATAAGTGATTCTTTGACGGTTCACTAAAAAAGCTGAATCTTTAGTGACAGAACGGTGAAACCATTTTGAAAATGTACAGATTTAAAATAAGACAGCTAGAACAAAGAACAATGAGACAGACACATGAAATAAAGAAATAATTGTTGTAATCTGCTCTAACGCTTAGTGTGACTTTGATCATCTTCAATAACTCTTACAATGCACAGCAAAATCAGTTCCAAAACATATTTGCCTACAGGAACTTCTTTACAGGGCTCAAGATACATTTCCTGAGTCACACCAAAATGAATAAAGAATTTAAACAAGATGACAGGCAAACTTGGCACCAACCAGGTGTACAGACACTGCAAGGAATTCTCTTTGCGACAGTTACACTAAACTTTTGCATGACCAAAAGAAGACAAACTATGGGGTTTCAAAGTGCTGAACCCCACCCAGAGAACCAACAGTTTACATATAGATCTGGATGATGGTTAAGTGAACAACCTTCGTAATGCCAGAGCTGTCAAAGCACGAAGAAGCAAGGCTCTGTGTGCACAGGGGGCTGCAGGGAGCTGTGCTCTCCCAACAGGTGCCCAACACAGGGGCTCTGGTCACAGCTCTGGCCAAAAGGGCCAAGTGCTGTGTTTGGTACCAGCAGAATCCCGGAGTATTGTGCCCAGTTTCAGTGACAAAGCCGGAAAGAAATGAACTGAATAAGGCTCCAAAATGAGCCAAAATGACTAGAAATCGTGATTTATAGTGAAAGGCTTCTGAATCTTCATCTATTTCCTTTTCTGAAGTATCTCTATTTCAGAAACGAAAGTGCTGACTTTATCCCCATCAGCACATACCAACACAGGGAACAGACACGGCATAGGAAAAGGCTCTTCAGTCTAGCAGACAAATATCCCGGACAGGACAAGTAACAGCATAGGAATTCAGGAAAGGATACTCCATGTGCTCTGAGTGGGAAAAGGCACCAGCCAGCCAAGCAAATGGGCAGAGCTGAGGCAAAACTCCTCTGTGGAAGCCTTCCTTCAAAAAGTGGACAGGCCATTGCCACAATATACAAATCAATGGCCATTTTTGGGCTGACCATATAGGAGACGTAACTACATAATTACATACCCTTTTCAGGCTTTACAATGACATGACCTTTGGAAAATCTGGGATCAAGTGAGGCTTAGTCCTCTAAGAGCCTGAGCATTTGAAATAAAATCCGCAAATAATAACATGAAAATCTATGGGCCTGCTCCTAGAGGCAAACGCTGCTAGACTGGACTCTGAGTTCAGCACCCACACTGCCCCACACTATAATGGGCTGAGTCTTCAGCAGGGATCTGGTGGCATTTTCATGAAGGACTTCAGTGAAGAAGAACGCTGCCAGTAAACCACCAACACTGATTGGTTTAGAAAATCCTGCCCCAGGTGCATGAGCATTCATTTGTTTCATCCCACTTTTACTATGTAATATGCCTTAAAACATTGCCTTGGGGAGCCTGAAAATATATTAAAGTGATTACACAGAAATTCATGCAAATTGCTATGCTAATTTTGAAATTACTTAATTCTACTAACTGCCTGCAGTTTTTAGTGTCCTGTTCTGAGCTGGGTCTTGAAACCTTCAGAGGTGCGAAGAAGGAAAGGTGGAACAGCCTTGCCAGGCTGTCTGTTGCACAATGTCACAGAAGCACAAAAAGAAGGAAACCTGCATCTTCAAAGAAGCCCTAAGCACCTCCAGGGGACAGGACACAGTATCTACTCATGAGGGTGCAGAAGTACTTGAGAAATGAAGAGGAACAGTAAGGGATGCTGAGAGCAGAAGCACGTAGGGCTCAGTGACCCTGCTGTACTCACACAACCTCCCCCAGTGCAGTGACAGTGTCTCAAACAGCAGCCATTTCTGTTTCTGCACCTCTTTCCATTAATGTCCTAATTCCTCTGGAAAACCAGATTCACCATTTGGCTATTTGGACTGGAAGTCAGCGAATAACAAAAGTTTGTTCCTCTGCTTTCCTCAAACCAGGTTTCATGGCCAACTCCACAATAGTACCTGAGGAGCAGGTGCGTAGGAAGCTTGTTAATATAATGCAATGTGATCTACCCGGACAAAATTTGTTGCCTTTTCTGATACAAAATATTTCCTGTTTACACATCATAATTCTCACTCCCTGGACATCCTTTCAAAGGTTCCTCCTGGTTTCAGACAAGTTTGCTGCTAGCCATTGTTCATCCAAAGGTGGCCTGTTCCAGGAGAGCAGTGAAGCAGGATGGAAAGAGGACGAGAGTCCTTGCTGCAGCACGGAGAAGCCATGGAAATCCTAAGGGAATGCCACTCAGTCAGAGGGGAGGGAAAAAGCTTAACTGCTTTAAGGGAAGGAGGAAGAATGAATGAGGATACTCCAGTCTGCTGCAATCCTGAATGATTGGTCCTAATCAGTGGGAGAGGCTCCCCACTCAGCAGCTACAGACCAGTGGACATAGTGATTCCCTTTGGCTGAATTTCTATAAAGCCCAGATTCTGACTAACAGTGGCTAAATGATAAATTCACCATTATCATTCACGATGATTACTTAGTCATGATTGCCTGGGTGAAAAAGACCTCAAGATTCTAAAAAGCATCTACATGCTTTGAATAAATGGGTTAAGAATAGAGCAGCAATATTGAGCAGCACATTAAAGCAGATGGGCACAGCGGAAAAAGCTTCTGGCCTTCATTAGTGAGGAAAACAGTGACCTGTTCTCAATTTAAAAAATATACACAGTAATAATTTACAGGACACAGAGCGTACCATGGCCTAAGTAAACTCCAGGTCTGGATGACTGTGAACCACCACTACAGTATGTCTTGCTAATGTTCAGAGTATGCTTTAAATATGCTAAATGTATCCCTAAAAGGATTCTAAAAGCCTTACATTAGCATAACCTGGATGATCTTTGTATATACAATTAGTGCAAGACAGGCAGAGATTCGCTGTCATGGCCTAATTAAAAATGAATAGCGTAGCATATTGACCTAACAAAAGTAATTTTTTCATCTCAAGTTACTTGTTTAGTCCTTTTGCTGGAGCCAGCATATAGCTGAAGTGAACTCTCTTTAATAGCCCATAGCTTTGGGGTGCTAGATTTTCATCTCAATCTACATACTTTGCTAAAACCTTTCCTCTGTGTGTGTATATATATATATATTTATATATATACATAAAATTACTTCCAGTGGGGACAATCTTTAGGCCACTTATCAAATACCTTCTAGTGCCTGCAGCATTCAGGAAAGAGGAACTCTTCCTCAGACAAGGATCACTACTTGGTCCATCCCAGAGGAGGCATAAATTATCACCCCAAAGTGTCCAGGCATCCTTAAGAATGGAAATCAAATTGCATGTGACTGTCAAAAGCAATTTATGCCAAGTTATCTAGATGCAGTTTCTCCAGCCAGTGCAAATAAGAATCTTGAGTTACGGTGACCAAGCACAACTTTGTACTTATGCAACTCCTTCAACTTCCAATCTGCTAAATCTACCAGTCCACATGGTAGGAAAAACTCATTAAACTTTTGTGGGTGTCCCATTTTCTCACTATGTGTTAATTACAGCAACAAGAGGAACTGCAGGGAAGCACCACAGAAGAACGACCAGTTTGCCTATCCATTTCCCCAGATGCACAAAAAGATGGAGTGAGGACCATCTCTCAAGCTTCAGCTTAGCTTCAGATCTACCACATGGTCCATAGCCACAGATACATGCCTTATGTCAGGAAACCTCCCTTTGCAGGAACCAGACAGGTGGTAAAATCAGGTCCCTAATTTGCCATGGTGACATTCCCCTTCTCTCCACAACTTTGTGTTGTCCCAAAACTATTCTTTTTATTGAATTATAAATCCATAAAGCTGAGAGAAAATCATTATCTAATTTATAGCTTTCTATTATCACAATTAGAATTTGTAACTACACCCTCTCCATTTCTCTTTTCCTCTGCTTTTTCAACACGCAGCCATTCACTGTCATGTTCATTACACACTTGTGTTTTGAATCTCTGCCCTTACAGGACAGTTGGCATGGTTGTGTATTTTGTTTTTCTTAAATAGAACCTCAATGCAGAGGTACATTGTGTTCACAGATGTCTTATCACACGCTGGCACTTTGCATAACCTTTTTCAAGTTCTGTTCATTTGAAAGTCAGTCTCTTCACTTGTATTAAATATCTAGTTATTCAGAGTAAAATATTGGAATGAATGCTGACAGGCAACATAGCAGAAAACATGCTGTCACAAACTCATCAGTAAATTGCTATTCTATACAAGTCCGGTTAATCAAAAGCGAATCACCAGTTCTTGCCAAGCCACTTCTGTGCCTTCCTGCTAAGAACAGTAAAAGCTCATGTTTACCATGTGTGTAATTCAGGTCTGGCTGTACCTGCTGACCTGCTCACAAGGTGTAACTTCTGTGTTGCAAATTAAGCTTTCAGGGATATTCTAAAACCAGATCTCAGGATTCTCACATGTCAAAGCTGGCTGAGAATGAACTGTTCGCTTCACAGCTCGGAGCTGTCAGACACAGAAATCACAGACAGCTATAATCTTTAACCCCTGGCACAGAAAACCACATTTTCAATTCCCACTAAAAGTACTACTACTTGCCAGTGTGCCAGAAATGTCTCTGGTAAATTACAGTGGCTTGCCTACATTGAGCTGCTTTCTATTCTACTTTAAAATAATAACTTGCCAGGTTCCAATGAGAAAATAACACCTTAAAGGGCTCAATCCTGCTCAACTAAGGCAAAATGCACATTGGATTCAGAGCACCTGTGATATTTAGGTTCATATTCTACCTGGGGACATATGTGTGGGTACCTTAGCTTTTTGTAGTTTCAAGCCTAAAAACCTACCGGACTCCCTTCATGTTGCATAAACATGCCCTTCAGTTCCACGTCACTTACACTCAAGCACCTTCCCATACCTGTATGGTTTCACAAAGGCAGCTGATGCCACTTTCAGACTCAAACTCACACCTAATCCAGCCTTCCATGCGTATATATAGGTCCCGAGTTTACTTAAAATTAAGACATCCAGATCTCAACTTCTTGGGTTTACTGAGACACTGGCACAGAGATACAGAAAACAAGAAGACTCGCTTTTCCCACCGTGGTATGCAACTATTGCAAGCAGTGAGCAGATGCATCACCCTCATAGGCACTGACCAAGGGAACCAGGTGTTCACTGACCTTACAAGTTTTCCAGAGTCTGTTTTTGATATCTGTACATAAAGCAGCAGCACTTAATATGAAATATAAAGAATAACCCAATACATGTGATGAGGAGTAGGAAAGGCAGATGCATTTTCTGCAAGCAAGTGAGAAAGCTGGGGAGATTTGCAGAGATTTTTTTTTTCCTTCTTTCTTCCTGACATGATGAGTTTGGTTTGGCTGGTTTGAATTTAACAGAACCGGTCAATGAAGTACAAAACTGTTGTTCACACTAGGATTGCCTGATAAGTGATTAGGTTTAATGTGTCATGAGCGACAAGATGTGGACACAAACTATGAGCAAGAAGTACACTCCAAGGTGGCAGGGATGCCCATGCAGCATGATCATGCTGCATTAACTCCAGCTGGCCTTGGAGGAACTCCCTGTCCTGACCTGTGCAGCCCTTGACTTTTGTGAGCATGGGTTTGTGTGTGCTGTCCCTTCCCTGATCTGCAGTGGTTCAGCCTGTGCTCCAGAAGGTGCTGCTCTTGCCTGTGGCTCCTGTCTCAGCAGTACCCAGTGTCACCAATCTGACCTCCAGCAGCCACAAGTGTCCTTGGGCTGAAAGTGATCTCGAAAACTAAATGCCTGTGAAGAGTGAGAATTCCTGAAAATGGCCCTTCTCTTTGCTTCGTGTTCTTGTTAAGTGGTATCTATTTCTGGACAGATTGCAAACACTGAAAACAGTTGTTGCCACTTTCAAAAATAGCCCTGGAGGAAGGCTTAACTGTTCCCTGACCAGCAACAAATTGTAAATGCTATTCCTAGATCAAGAAGGCAATCATTTAGCAGATCCTATAAAGGAATGAAGGGATCAGGAACATCTCCATCTGACACAGCTTCAGAAGTTCCTTACCCCAACTAACCCTGAGTCTGTACCCAAGTAACTATCCCAGTGTTGGAGTCCTGGAATCAAATCCCAGCTTATTACAATGCCATAACACCACCGACTGCAGTAGTCCACCACTCACACTTCATGTATTTATAACCCTGCAAAAACAGTAGAAAAACATCCTTGTGTTTGAAGCCCACAGGAACTTGCATTCACCCTGTATTTAACTTTGCAGCTCATTTAAGCTGTGCCCTTTACACCAACCATTTGTTTGTATTCCCTGTTTACAAGCAGAAGGCATTATCTGCTTTAAAAACTACGGCTTAGTGGAGCTGCACCACATCGCATTTAGCAAGGGCAGCATCCTGACCAATGGTTTGTATACACGTTGTGCTAGCACCATCTAAGGTATGAATGTAAGGTGGTGCAATCAAACTAGAGTAGCATGTCTAGTGATGGTCTTACACAGGTATAAATGGTCTTACACTATATATTTGAGAAATCAGGAAAAGTTTTCATCTGCTAATTAAACCCCTCTCCTACTGAAATTTAAATGATCATACAATACAACTCCAGCTCAAATAATTTAAGTTTTTCCAAATCACACTGGTCACTGTTCAAAAATTTTACTTCTGAGCTCAGTGTCAAGCACTCAGATCACATTTACAGCCAAGCTGCACACTGTGTACAGTTACACACACAGGTGCATCCGCCCAAGGTGAGAACTAAAAGGAAGCATCTCCCAGCCTCACACTCCTGAAATTCCTGTTAGACTCACATGGTGCCACTTGACCAGACAGTTACACCCAATTCCCTTCAGCTTGTTGCGTGAGCAACCTGAGACTGTGTCTACAAGCAAACACCCCATCTTCTGTGCCCCTCTGACTCTTCATGTTAAATATAAGGGAAGAATATACACTGAGGGACTATTTAAAATACCTTTCCAGGAATAGTCTCAGATAAATGCTTCCCTTCCTATGATCAGATTTTAGAAAGGCCTTTTAGAACTATGGGGCTCAGAAGCTTAGTCCTGTCTAACACCAAGGAAGGCACAGCTTCGTGGCACGTAGAGTGGCCGGCAGGGGCACTGTGCAGGTGCCACATGCATTCCTAGACACATCCCACCCATACGCTCCCACCCCAGCCCCACACAGCACCCAGAAACCTGCGGGAAGCAGCTTCCTCCCAAGAGAAATTATGAAAAAGTTAGCAGCAACTGTCAACAAAAAGTGATTGAGACACCAGGTAGCTGTCGGGCACTCCAGCTTTGGAAGCTTCAGGGAGGGAAGCTTCAGGTAGACACCCTTCCTGAGCAGAACTTTATTTTACATGTCATATACCTATAGTTCTCAGAAATAATATATACATAAAAGGGGAAGTACTGCATATAAAGCATATGTATGTTTTTAATACATACACATCTTTTAATTTAAGTATGACCAGTAAAAAGAAAAACTTTAAAGCAAACCCCATGGCTTTAGGCTGTCTCTGTGTAGGCACATGTGCATAAACCTTTCTTTTAGGCAAATACTCATCTGACTTGATTCATGCTGTAATAATGTGCAATTTTCAGGGAGCAAAGCACTGAAGGATGTGATGTTGCATAAGGAAATCCCTCATCTTCATTTTAAATCATTGTTTTGTCATGGGAAATGTAAAACAATTTAAAAATTAAAATATATCATAGACTAATGATGAAAGGTCTCATCCAAAACCAATGAAAGAGGCCAACTGATTTAATTCCGTTTTGGCTTTATCTCAGATGTGTCACTTTGACTCAGGACAAACTGCCTTGCCACAAACAAAGGACCAGAGGGTAAGCTGTGTGCAGAGGGAGCAGACGGGGCAATGATGGTGCTACCAGCCTAGCCCAGGTCTCATGGAAGGAAGTTCCAACTGCATTTGAGCCATTTGTAGGCAAGACTTGCTGGCAAGTGAGGAGGTTCCTGACACAAAACCTGACCCAGCTCAAACTGGTTTCTCTAAAGGAAATCAACTGTAAGTGCAGCAACCTGTAAGGTGAAGAGCTCCTATGTATGCCAGGACACAATCCCAAAGACTGCTGGAACATAAAGAACCCTATACAGAGCAGGGGGAAGTTTAAAGTAAAAGGTGCAAAAAGAATCTTGAAAGTGAGGAAGTCCTTCGAACACTGAAATGCTGTGGGCAACCAGATACAGCTTTACTACACTGAACACAGAAACAGTCCAGAAGTGTGTCTGCCTGAGACAGTATTAGAAGAAAATCAAATCTGTGACCACAAAATGCCTCCTCCATTCTCCACATGCATGCAATGCCAGGCCAGAAGCATGAAAGCAGTCTGCTTTATACTCTTGGAAGCAAGGTGAAAAGCAAGTTCCTCTTGAACATGAATTCTGTAATCAGTAATGATAATGAAATACTGAGGTGGGGCTCATTCCTTACTCTAGAAACACTGTCAGGGGCTGTCACTGCCTTCCTCCTGCCAAAAGCAGGACATTGTCCCCTTCCAGGAGCTCACAAGTCGACAGGAGCGAGAAATTGCCTTTTCATAGCACAGGAGAAAAGCGAAAGGAATCTCTCTGCCAAAGGATAGTGCTACAGGTGTCTGAAACTACAACACAAGCAAGTGAATTCAGTTTCTTCTGAGCAACTTCAGTGCTATTCTGGGACAGAGCAAACTGCCCAGTGCTGGTGACACGCAGGAAATTATTTTCATAGCGGTAATCTGAGCAGAACATCTCAGTAAGGATGCTACTTTTGTCCCTCTTTTGAACATAAGTCCATACTCTGAGATACCAGCACAAAAATACATTAGGTGGGGCCACAGGACAATACTGGATTGAACTAGTTTTGAGCTCTTTAACAAAGCAGGATTTTTTTTCCTTTGGTAATTGAGGAAGCTTTTGTATCCTGCTGCATATTTTGAAGACAACTCTTATAGAAACGTGCCACTTAATGGCTCTGCAGAAATAAGCAAGGCAAAATGAATTCAGGAGTACCATAAAGGAAATACACCACTGTCATTAAATACTTGCCCTACAGGAGGGTGGGCAGGGCTCATGTGAGGCTGGTACCCATGTTTGCTTAAGTACCTTGCAGGAAAATTGCTTTTAGTCACTTATAGGCTGAATTTATTCTACTGGCTGAACAATGCCGGACAGCATAACGCACAATAAAGAGGTGCAACTCACCAGAGGTCATACAGGAATGGGGTGCTTGTACCCACAGCCACCTCTCCGGAGCCTCAGGCCAGTGTCAGCTGTCTGGAAGATTCTCCCTGACACATTTGATTGCAACCCTCTGCAGCATTTTTGACTGCAGGTGAGATGAAACGTCACAGCACCCTGAAGTGGCTATGAGCATATATTCAAGCTTATTGAGCCATAAATCCAGGAAGCAATGTGTTCAGGTGATTTCCAAGTTCACGTAAGTTTTATGAAACCTATTTTTTAGCCAAACAACTGCAAATGAGCAATGCCTGGTGACATTTTATTACATTTTCCCTTATTATGCCTCAGTGGTAAATTGTTCTTGTCAATCAGCATTGCAGTAACAGGAGAGACTGTTACAGACAGGCACCGAAGGATAGAGATAAGAGATTCTACTGTCTCTGAAAAATAGGGTCCTTTTCATTTTTCAGTCCAGCTTAGAGTCCTGATTAAAATAACAAACCAATACAAGGATCAATTAAGAGAGTGGAGAAGCAGGTATGCCTGTCAAAACTAGCAGCCATACTATAAGAATAAATCAAAGTAACAGCAGCATTAAGAAAGGAGCAGTTTACATTCAATGTTATATACCAAGTATTGTTGGCATTCATGTTTTACAGTGATGCTATTAAGCATATTTACGTCATACTAATGAGGAAGAGCAGACCATCAAGCTTTTTTCTCTTCCAATTACATTCAGCATCAACATGAATACTTGATATATTATTTTACAATTACCCTGTATGACAGAAGAGTATCCACCCATGGAAATACCCATGTTTTCATGATGTGGTTAATGGAGAGCAACTTCATGAAGTTTTCAAAAGTTGATGAAGAAAACTACAGCTTAAAAGCAAAGGTATTTATATTTTCTTCCTATAGATTTTGGTTAATAGTGTTGTAAGCATAACTGACCAAGGAAACTGTCAGAGGACTATGCCTTTTATTTCCATTTCTTTGAGATCACCACGAGGTCACCCACTTTGCCACTTGTGATTTCTGTGGGTCTGCGTAATGAACACCAGAAATCCATTGTCATGTCCTCCTTCTCTCTCATACATTACTTATGAGTTGGCAGGCACAGTTAACCATTTGGAAAGCAGGCCTAGTGTGAGGTTAGCAGCTCATTAAATGTTGTTCCTCAGAACTAATAAACTCATGTTATCTGAATTCTACATTGTAAGTGACTGGCAAAGCTCCCTGTTGCATTCCCTGGCCATCACACAGCATGGTGAACTGCAGTAATTAACATGAAAATGCATGCTAATTCTGTTGATATTTGATACAGAGTAGTGTTGTCTCAAAGTGGTTGTCAAAACCATGTTTGCTGATAATAAACAGTTCCTATGCGAGTGAACATGGCAGCCTGCAGCCTTGGTGTTTATCATATTACAGTGTTAGGGGCTCTCAACTCTGAATATCCATGGTGGGAAATTGAGCCATAGTTTTTGGATGCTAACAGTAGACTATGTTGCATTTTGGTAGAGGTTTAGGTTGTATGAGAAATAAAATCTAGACATGCGACCCTTTTTTAAAGCAGCAACTGAAAGTAAGTGCATAAAAGGGCACATATCAAAATAACAGACATGTTCAAACAACTCTATACTTGAAAGGTTTAGAAACAAATAAAACACTCTAGGACCTAATACTGCAAATGTTTATACACATGCTTCTCTAATTGGGAAATTAGTATTTTACTAATTTACTAATTACTATTTTATGTTACTTTCAGAACTTGGGTTTTCTACACCCCAGGCCCATAGCCTGTTGAAATACTCCAAAACAAATAAAACAAAGTACGCTAGTTACTCTGGGGATGGGTCTGTGCCCTGTGTACCAATCAAAGGTCCACCTTCTTCCAGCTTGTGTTTGTTACATGTTCCAAAGAGATTCAGTATTGTTTTCAACAAATCCTGCAAGAAGGATGAACATATTTGATGCCTGAAACATCTATTTGGGACAGAGCCACCAAGCAGAAGAATGGCACACAGAGCTGCAGGTCAGAAGAAGATCAGAAGCAAAAAGTTCCCAAAAGAGGACATTTGACCTCTCTAGGACATTTGACAGAACAAAGTCAAGGAGGAGCTGCTGACTACCCTGATATCCTCTAAACACACACTGTACATACACATACAATGAGGTTTGATCTGTTTGTGTCAGTCGCCCAATGACAGCAGAACTGGCACAGCAACAAAGGAGCAGAAGGCAGCACAGACCTCGAAAAGCCTGAAAGAAAACTCACAAAAGGCACAAAGTCTGCCATCCATTTTATATGCTTCACCAGTTCACTGACTTTCGTGTACGCTCTTCTTCACCTGGGCCCTGAAAGGAGCTCAAATATTATTCTTTACCAAGAGTCAAACAGTTATTAAAATTAAGAAATTGAAGTTTTTCATAAAGCAAGCACCCTAGGAAGTCTATCCTATCCCATCTCATTATTCTGCCTGATCCTCAATAACTAGTCCTGAACACAGTGCTGCTTTGCAGAGCTTATTGCTCTGGTGTCACCCCAGAGCAACCAGTCTGTGGCTTTCAGGTGCTCTGTGATTCTCAATTGTAATAAGAGAGTCCTTTCTGGTATTCTTGTGTTGCTAAGGAATACTCAGTTCTTATCCCAGCCTGAAGTTTCTTACCACAATCATATATTCCCTTGGATGAATACATTAATTAAAATGTCACTGTGCCATTTCTTTCTGCGTGAGACATGGTTTTCATTTTAAGAATGCAGGAACAAGGTGGAAGAAATGCATAAGTGGTCTGTGGGAAGATAAGAGCAGCACTAATTACATCTTCCACCCGCCTGCAATCCTGCCATACTACTGAAATGTAAAGCGTGAGAGCCACCACAAGCAACAGGCTGCAAATGCCCAGCACTGCCCAGCCCCCCGTTCCAGTAGAACCAATTTGGAGGTGTGGTGGTTCAGTTTTCCTGGGTTTGGTCCGGGCCTTCCCTCGTAACCAGGTTATAACTGAGGAAGTATTGCACACCATTCCTTCATGTAATCAGGGGTTTATAAGATTGGGGAGTTGCCTCCCTCTCTCTCTCTCTTCCTTTCGTGTGCTGGGGAGGACATCAGGTCTCTGTGCTGGCTCAGCTCTTATCTCTGTGAGCTGAGACCTATCGGAGACACTGGTGCCTCAGTCGTTCGGAGGTGGAGATCTCTACTGCTTCTCTTAAGGGGAATTTTGGTGAGAATTTAATGTATTAGTTACTTATGGAGCTTTTCCCTGAGTTTACGAGTGTGTGTGTATCTGTTTTGTTTTGTTTTTACCTATTTTTGTCCCATTTCCCTTTTGGAGTTGTTTGGGGTTCTTATTTTGTAGATTCATAGTGTTTGAGTGTATATAATTGCGATATATGTGAATATATATATACTTTTACTACAATTCTCTTTTGTTTTGTTTTTTTTTCCCTTTTCTCTTGGAGGGGGAATCTGTGTGGCTGCCGTTGGGTTTGGCAGGGAGCCAGCCCAAACCTCAGCAGGATGACTTTGATAGTTGTTCATGCCTTTCAGCCCTCAGTCACAAGGCTTGGACAGAAGACAAAGATTGATTTAATGGAGAATGAATGTAATGCGCTGCAAGTAGCTTAGACTGCACCAATTAATCAATTACCCAAGTACATTCCACTTTAATACATTCATTACTATTCTAATCTTTAATCAACTCCTTGTTCCACATACTATGAGGTTCCTGCATTTGTCTGTAAAGAACAATATCCACCTTGCAAAGGAAAAACACCACTTCTAGTGCCAAACATGAAAAATCAGAATTGTGTTTGCTGCTGTATAATGTGAACAATCCTGTAACTAACAACTTACAGGCCCTGCTGGCACTTGTTGTGGCTTTGTTTGACACACGGGTTAAAAATATTTATTGAAGATTAGTAGCAGACACTGATCTGAAAAATGTTTTTACCTTCATGTCCCAGCTTGGCACATGCAACTGAAACTGATACAAGCAGCTACTGAATTTCCTAGAGTCAGAAGTCTTTCAAGCTGTGATTTATTTTTACTTTTTTTAAAAGGAGGAATGAAGTTTGCAATCTGTTTGCAGCACCTCCAAGCCTTCAGTTGTATTGCTTCCTTCTCTCCCCCTTTTTCTAGCTCTAGTGGAGGGCAACTCCATATCCAGAGGATATGTCCCCTTTAAATCTGGAAAACCTCTTCCTTGGCTTTAATGGGTGTCAGAGCATGTCCATAACACTATGTTTTAATTTTGTGATTCACTTAATCTATAAAATGAGTGACCCATATGTGACTTCTACATCTGTCAGTCCCTTTGCCCATATAGGAATTCCATCTATTTGCTCCCATATAGGAGAGTTTCTGCCAGAAAGTACTCTGAACCCCCAGCACCAGTCAGGAGCTCAGGAAGGTTATCCTGTAAGACCCCATCTCCATCAGTGTGCCATGAAGGAGTCCTGGTGACCAGAGGGTGGGGTGGGGGAGGAAAAGCGAGATCTCAGATTGGAGGTAAAAGTAGATCAAAAATTATCTGCATTAGTGAAAAAAATGTGTTTGTTGATAACAAGCATAGTGTTGGATGTGTGCACATACTTCACTATCTAGCCTTTCATCAAGAGCCAGAGGATTTATTCTTCAGGCATGAGAGATGGAACAGCTTAAAATGGTCAGTGACCACAGAAAGGATTAGCACATTATTATCCCTTTAATCCACAACATTTACTTTTTCAGGATTTATTGGAGCTAATACAAAAGTGATTAGTGTTCTGGTTTTGCCAAAGTAAGAGGTTGTTTCCAAGTCCATTCCCACACATGCCCTGTAATAAACAGACAGTACTGGCTGGAAAGTGGCCAGCAACAGAAAATTTCATCGTCTACACTGTATTCATAGAAATAGAAATGATCTGTGCCAATAAGCCAAATAAGTCCCAATAAGGGCCTTCTAAAAGTAAAGTTAAAGTATGTTACATTATCCCACCCTGCAAGCACACGATAAAAAGTGGTGTGGAAAGTTCTTCGGCTTTCTGGCCTTTGCTAGACGTGCTATTTTTACAAAAGTGGGATGTGCCAGGCCCCAGCATTCCAGGATCTCAGTCAGCCCCTGAGACATCATGACTAAAAAACGCTGAGATGTTAAAAATAACATTATTTTTGGTATGTGCAGTCCAGCTTATGAGAATTCAGGATTTATATTTTTCACTTTTGCTCCACACTTGTGATGGGTGGAAACAGATTTACTTGTTTTTAAACGGAAGGTGAAATTCTCAGGCCATCACAAAACTTGAGCACCTAAGGTTTTCAGAACAATCCTCAAACGGACTTTCACAAACCTGTCTATGTAATTTAAGATGTTCAGTCTCTTTTTTCAGAATAGCACAGGAACCTGAGACTTCAGGATTGTGTCATGCCCTTTCCAAATTGGACTTGTGTTCCTAGAATGCATACCATTTTAAAAGGTACTTAGATGGCTCACTCCTACTAATTTGAGTTAGATGCTCCTCTATTTTTAAATATGTGGCCATCACCGCCTTTTGAAAAATAGGGCTTATTACTTTAGATCTTTGGCTTTTGAAAGTCATAATTGAAATAATTGCTACATTAGCAAAAGAGCAGAAGAAAACTGGCAAGCTGAAGGGATCGACAGACAGACATGCACAAATAACTAACAAACCAGAAAACTTTCTTTTTCCCATCCTCTTCCTTACACTGATTAAGGATGTTTCTGTGTTTGGAGCAGATTTGAAGAAGCACAGTTTGTTACACGTTAGTACATTTTTAGCTTTTCAAAGGCAGAGACACAGCAATTCCCTTCGGTCTTGCAAACAGCATGATGTTGTACAAGGCAAAGAGCACAGCTTACCCCTACCAACCCTGGACTGCAAGAGCTTTGTCTTACAGTCCTGTTTGGTCTGCTACGAGACACAAGCATGTCATGTGTGCCCTCACCTACACACACAGCATCCAGGCAGGAGTGGTATTTGAAAACACCCCAGGCCTTATGATATGTGCAATGAATATCTCTACTAAATCTCTCCAGCATCAAAATGCTCCTTTCTGAAGAAAGATGCTAAAATTGAAGAAGAAATTTAAGAGTGCATTGATTTTGTCAGTTCATTCACCATGAGGCTGAAAGAAAAACAGACAGGCTCGCGAGAGCTTTCTTTTTGTCCACAGTTTGGACTGCAGATCGAATGTGAGTTGCTAGGGAAGTCTGAAGCAGATTAGGATTTCAGAATGTGTGTTTTCATTTAAAGGTTTCACCTGTATTGCAGTCACAGTATCCCAAGTGGATGCTCTGGGCTGGCTTCAGACCACTTAGATCTTGCGCTGCGAGCAGCGTGACTTCGGTGGCAGGGAGAACATTTTTGGCCTGCAGCCCAAATGTTTGCTCAGTGTCTGGGGAAGCCTCTGTGGCCCATGCTGGGTTCCCTCACTCCACTGCCAAAGGCAGCTGAGCCAGGCAGCCAGCCGGGGTTTCAATTCCTGGCTTCTGCAGTGCAGACCCGCACTTCAGCACTCGTGCGCTCCAGGCAGGGAGCACCGACACCTCGCACCCTCAGGCTGCACAATTCACTAAACTCTTCACATGCTGAGATTGCCACTCTCCCCTTTCCCTTGGTCTGCTGTGAGACCCCAAAGGGAAGTAACTCCCTTGAGCTGGGCATCTGCCTGTTCACCCCACTCTATAGGGCCAGCAGAGGGGCCAGGGAAACGCTGGGGCTGTTCCTGTAAAGTTACAAGGGATTTCAACTATATTTAAATTAGTTGTTACTCTCCTTCCATTCCTTGTATTCATTTCATACTTGGATCTCAGCTTCCATTAGGATTGCTTCTTGCAGAGCGAGGCTGTTAAGACAATACTGAAAAAGCTCCCACAAGGATTCAGGTAATAGACTTCCTAATCACATGACAGACAGGTGGAAAACATGAGAGGAAAACAGTCAATAGCTGCTTGCTATCTCACCCCCTTTGAACTGCAAAAATTTCTTGGGGAGCTGTGAATTTCTCCCCTATTGATCTTGCTACATTATTTTGAAGTGGCTCGTGCCTGTCCTACTTGGTTGCCTGCTTTGTTTGCCTTATCAGTTTGCTGGGTGATGTATAATTAAAAAAGCCCTGTTTTATCACCTCACTCACAGATCTCTTTCGATAATACACCGAGTGCGATAGCAAAAAACCCTACAATATAAACTTCAACCACTGCAGCTTCCTTGTGCATTTGTTGAAACTCTCCCTTCTGGGATGCCTGTCTCTCATCAGAAATGGGTCTGTGCTACAAAAGCCAGTGTTTGTTTCCTGGTGACATTTGTGAGCTTGTTGGGACGCTGGACAATCCTCCACAACTCCTCAGCATCCACCATTCCTAACAAAACCTCCCAGGAGGCACTTGGCATGTGGACATACTCCTGGAGATGCTGATTGCAGACTAGGCAATACATTTCTAATGACAGGGCAGATACTCCACAGGTGTTGTCCCAGAACAATCGCTGCCCCTCCCCTCGCACACACACTGCCCGTGCTCCCCAGGCACAGCTGCCCACTGCTCCGGCAACCTGGACTCCTTTCTCCTCTCACCTCTGCTCCAGGGTCTCAATATGTGTGACACATTTGATGCCACCTCTGTTTTCCCTAACACAGCCTTTTTTTTCTATCACTAAATCCTCAGCTCCTGTCCAGGACAACAGCATATCTCCTCTAAGAAGCAATTTCAGCCTTCTCTGTTTCCTCCTGAATTCCACTGTATGACTACTTCCCTAGCTCACCACTCAAAACAATCCTTTTTTCTTCTCCCCTCCATCTCATGTCTCCCCATCACATCAAATAAAAGCAAATGTTATTCACTTTCAGGACCTTCCAGAGCCCATCATTCTCTCATACACTATTTATGCCTTCTCCCACCTTCAGCAGGCCTGTCATGCCACCTTTCATCAAACGCGAAATACATTTTTAAACATCTTTTGTTCTTTCTTCTATGCTGTATCTCAAAGATGCGAACATCCAGCAAGTTATCTCATTGACCTTTCAAATCCTTCCCCTCAAACCCTCTTTGCCTTCAAACAGAAATGAAACTTGGCTGTCTTGGGAGCTATGGATGTGCAGAACTGATGCTCCGTGTCCTGTCTTAATCACACTGAGGTATTTAGCACAGGGGCTACTTTTTTCACTCTCCTCCTATGAGTTTCTGAGCTGCTGCTGGGAAGTGCAGCTTACAGATGAGTCTGCTGTAAAGTGAAACCCTTTGGTTCTAGAAAAGAGTAGCTCAGGTCTATCCATGACCATTTACAAAAGTTTGTATTTACTTGCAAAATCATTACTTGAAACAGGAACGCAGTCCCTAATTTAGAAATGCCCAGGCAGAAACACTTTTCTCAATGGGTAAGAGAAAGCTCAAGGTTTATTGAGCAAATTTTGCTGTTGCGGCTTAACACTGTCTCATCATCTAAACTTTAGAAATAAGTCCAGTAATCCTATGGAAAAAGCAGGCAAACCACATTCCTGTAATCCATTTAAGGCTCAGAGAACTTATATGTCACCAGTTATCACAGCTGAAATGCTGAGCAACAATTTATGAACGACCAACTCAAGAACCTATAGCAATCATCCCCCATATCCCATCTTCCACAAGAAATAAAGGCAAACCATGGCCCTCATTGCAGTCCCAGTAAGGGAGGATGATGGGTTAGGCTTCAATTCCTTTCGACACTGTCAGTGGAGCAGAGATTTGGTTGCAAGTGTTAGTTTGAGCACTTAAGATTAGCTCTAGGTGGCTGAGATAAAAAGGGCCTGTCAGCTTCATCACTGAAAGAACTCTGGTATATGGTACAAAGAGACACTAAGCTCAGCCAAAGCTGAAAGACATTGTCTGAAAATGGAAAGAAACCTTTGCTTAGGGGCTCTTAACTGTTCTCGTTTGGCTTGGAGGGCATTAGGCAGGTTGGTAGAGACGTAGGTCTGTAAGCCTTTTGTTTCTTCTCCCTTCTCCAGACACCAGGTAACAGTGCACCAGGGAGCAAAAGGATTAAATAGTCTTTCTCAGACAGCTGTCTTGCAGAAAGAAGGCTGCTACTAAGGTATTTAAGCAATGGTAGTATCACTTCAAGGTCAAAAATAGGGGCAAAGTTAGTAAGCCACCCCAGCATTACAGTCAGCTGGGCAAAAGACACCTTTTCCCCTAAGCTATCATATTGCTCTTGGCCGAACCAGTAGCAACAAATAGGAAAGGCCTATTCTTCACATACAGCTTGTGTTGGTTTAACTGAAATCAGTTTTGAAGTCAGGTCAGTTCAGCAGGTATGAAATCCCAAGAGAGTGCACTTAACTTCGTGCACAGACATCAATTTAGCTCATCTGAGTTACTGAAGTAGGCTAAATCAATACAAGGCACTTGTAAGTGGATTTAAAAGAACATTCGTGTGGGGTTTGTTTCAATTTAACATGTTAAGGAGCAATTTTATTTAAAACCAAGTAAGGTTCCTTTGCTGGCTACCCTTAAACCCTACATCACAACTCTAACCATCCACATAAGAAAACACAGCTTTCCAGCAGCCCATCCACGTATTTTGGAGCAGGCTACCCTGAGTCTTGCATCAGATCCCACAGAAGATGGATGTGAAACCAGCCATCAGAACCTCGTATCATAAACATCCTACTGTTGGGTCAGGGAAACCACGGTCATGCAATGCCAAAATCATGTGCCAGTGCCAAGGGAGAGCCAGTGACCTGCTCCAGTAACCTCTGAGATGCTGTAAACAGCACAGCTTCTGTCTTCGAAGCTCTGCCTGTGCTGAGTCAGAAGCAGCAAGGAAGCCTTCTCATGCTGCTTGTGGATGGACCTCAGACTTGGTTTGGATACCAAAAATACGCAGGCATGAAATGATTTTGAAATGGCCCTGTAAAGCATAGGTAAACAATCCCTCTACCTGGCTGCAGGCCAGCGCTTGCCAGGTGACACAGCCCTGACCTGCCGACGCAGCTGTCACTGTGCCATGTAGCAGGCAAACTCACCACCCCACTGGGAAGAGGAAAGGAAGCTGCAACTGCATCTGGCCGGCTCTCCCTCCCCTGCATAAAATCACATCTGGCCCCTGTGAAGGTTGTAAAAGGATTCCATACATTATAATGCTTATCTGAACTCAACCAGACTGAAGTTAGTCAGTCCCTTCCAGCCCTCTCCCTTTCTCAGCAACAGGACATTATTTCCATGTCCCAGTTTCTTTCCTAGGACTGGCACAGTAAGGTAATCTATCACAACGTGTCTCCATACAGAGAAATTTTATCTCTCTCCAGAAACAGCCAAACAAACAAACAAAAAAACCCAAAAAAACCCCACAAAAAAACCAAACCACAAAACAAAACCAAAAAACCCAACAACATGAAGGGCAGCTGTCTCCAGAGAAGATGCAAGGAAGAAGAACAGTTATTAAATGGGGATGTTGGAGGATATATGCCCAGGTGGCAGGTGCCTCACATGGCCCTCCTGCTGTGACAAGCAAGACATAATCTGTCCCACACAGGTATCATGGGAGGGCAAGTCCCCTGGGCAGAAGAACCCATAGGCAGCACTGCCACTTCTTCCTCAGAAGCAAAGTAGTGAGCCTGGTTAAGCCCCCTGACAAAGGAGCGACTGCAATTTATGTTTTTTCTATTTATACTAGAGGCTAAATTAGCAGATTAATATTTACTTCCAGCCACTGCTACCAGCCTGAAGGGGAAATGGAGCAGAATGAGGTCAGCAAAGGTCACAGCTCATTCAACCCATCAGCATCATCAAATTTGCTCAGCAGAGCTTTGATTACTTTTCCAAACTTCAAGGGTGGTTTGTGGCAAGACATTTTTTTTAGAAAGGGAGGGATAAAGGGCTAAAACTAAGGCCATGTTAACATATTAATAAATCTCTCAACTAGCAAAACTATTATCTTTATTTGGGAAGGAGAATGCTTCTGAATATTAAATCAAACCCACTCAGCTCTGAACATCTACAAGTCTTACTCCTGGATGATATGGGGGCTGCAGTGAGATTTATGGCGCTCACACAGGGCTAACTGCACAGCCCATGGGACTAAGCTGTTATGCATTCACAGCCATTAAAATATCCCTCTCAGCTCTTCTGTGACACACAGAGGAGGATGCTGCCCCTGCAACCTCACCCTATGCATATTTTAGCTCGATGCCTGCTTTTAAGACATTGTCTCACTTAAAGATCAGTGCTCTCTAAAGCAGAAGAGCCTTTGAATTCAGCCATCTCTGAAATGTTTCACGACTGTCACCTTCACCTGAGAGCAGCTCTATAGTGCACACCTGTATCAGCAGGTAAGAGGGACCACCTGTAGCACAGTTACCACAAGTAATAGCTAACTCAGCAGGACCAAAGAAATCCACAGCCATGGGGCCACAATAGCATCATTTCAGAACTTCCACATGCCCTGTGAAGAAAATTAAAAAAACACACAAGTCCTGATCCACCCAGTTCATGTTGTACTTGGAGGATGCAGAACAATGATCCTTTCCACCTTCGACTGCGTTTGCTGCTCCCCCAACACAGCATCCAAAGGGGTCTCAAACAGCCGTGCTGACAGCCCGAGCCATCAGCACTGTCCAGCCTGGCTGCTACACCTGGGAGTTACTGTGAGCAAACACCAGCCAGGGGCAACCCTTGGTAAGGAGGCTCTGACATCCAACTGAAGAGCAGCATACGCTTCCAGTTCAAGAAATAAGTAAACAGTGCTTTGATCACAGAATTACGGGATGTGCTGACTGGGAAAGGACCCACAAGAATCATGGAGTCCAACCCTCAGACCTGCACAGGACCATCCCCAAGAGCAAACATGTAAGAAGAACCAGAAGGGTGTTTCCTTCTGGAGGGGGGCAGGTGGGGTAAGAAAAAGAAAAAATTAGGGAGCTTGGTATCACCACCCCAGAACAAAACTCAGCCCTAGTGAGACTGTCAGGGAGCACCAATGCTAAGGATTTCTCAGACTTTAGATGTCCTGCCAATGCTAGTCAACATCCAACTCCCCCAAAACATACATTGTACCTCTTCCTTTGACACAAGGGAAAATCTTTCATCAGTGCCCGTGACCTTCCTCCACAGCCTAGGACACCTGCAGCTGTGTGCACTCCAGCTTCCCCACTGAGCACACATGGGACAGGGTGCTTTGCTTTTATCTTCCCTCCATTTTTCTGACCCTTTCTTGCATTACAACTTTTTTATTTTTATTAATGATTGACCCACTTCTGCATCACATTTTTTATTAGTGTTTGCAACACTGTGCTCAGGATGATGGATCTTTAACTGGCTTAGGCTTGTACAGAATCCAAGTATTAGGGGAAGATAATTACTCTCTCATGGAAATGCAACTCAGTTAACTCCACCAGAGATGAGAAAGCCATCTCCTGGGCTACACACCCGCTCTGCTTCCTGTACAACGCTAGTAAAGAGTAATTTCAGTAGGCTCTGGACTGGGCCTCAAGCCAGGGGGTGAACTCAGTCCCAGCCTAAAGCTTGCTGCAAAGCTTGCCACTAATTCAGGTGCACTTAGGTGCATGTACTCAGGTGCATGTTGTTTTGACTTAGAGAAAATGAACTATCACGCCTTTATAGAAGACACTGTAACAACGCTAAACCAAGGCCACCACTCCAAGACTTAATTTTCCACTCCAGAATCATAGAGAGATATACCGGGAGCCAGAATTGGTCATGTCACTTAAAAATGAGCAGAGTTGTACAAAAGTTTGGGCTCTGCATCCAGTGTAACCTCAGAGCGACTGCTACCTGTTCTAGGGACAGCAACAGTAGTCTGACACCAGTAGAGGGGATGAAGCTCGAACACGGCAGCAAGCAGCTCCTGAAAAAACCCAATTTACCCTGCCAAGAAGGAGGCTGTTCATGTCAAACCATGCTGACAGGCCTGCACCAAAAGAAGCAGCTGAGTTGATTCATTTACAACTTGCTCTGTGTATCTGTTTTCCATTGGGCACACTCCTACAACAAAGGAAATATTTTATGACTGATACTGGGATAAAATACGAGAAAGAAAAAACTTTTCAACCCTTTTAAAGATTTTTTTAAGACCTTTCATTTCCTAGGCCACGCAAAGAAGCCAAGACCAGATACTTCAGTGAGCTGAAATCCAATGGAAAAGTCAATCTAAACCAGATTCATTTATTATTGTTCAATTAATATAAAATTATTTTGATTTGTTTGGTTGAATATATAAGTTAATTTATGGAAGAAAGCATAAAAAGCTGTTAAATACATAAGCTATACCTTTTAATTTTTAAACAAAAGGTGCCTGGCAATCTCAGCAGTTTCCCCTTTGTTTTTCAAACTATTTCTTTCTCACAGAAAGCTTTCCTATCAGCCATTTTTCAGTCTTAAAAAAGTTCTCAAAAATCTTCCACTAGCTGAGGTCTAGTGGAAGACTACACCACACAGGAGGTTGGAGCAGATGAGCAGCAGTCATGGAAAGAGCACCTTGAACCCCTACATGCAGACTCAACATCTGCATTGTGCCTTCAGATACTCACACCCAAGGTATTCTGGAAGGTGACTGACCCTACAGTCTCTACACCAGTTAAAAAACATCACCACAAAAAAAACCCCAAACCAAATCCCACACAAAATCTGCCCAAACACACAACCCCCCCCAAAAAACCCATAAAAACCCACCAACAACAGAATCTCTTCTCTTCAGCACAGTAAACAGAGGTGTCTTTGATGCTGCCCTTCCTTCCTTGTGTGTCCCCAGCATCAAGAGTCCTAGTGGTTTCAAACACAAAGCACATGGCTCTGCTATTTCTGGCTGGCAGAAGCAGAAGCCAGTTCCCACAGGAACTCCGATGTGAGCACAGCATTTGTACAGTGCTTGGATGGATGGATGGATGGATGGATGGATGGATGGATGGATGGATGGATGGATGGATGGATGGACGGATGGATGTGCTCTCACTTCTAAGCCTTAAAGAAATGAGAGTACATCTATTAAAGTTTCACCAAGGAGAAAAGGAAAAAAAAAAGGAAAAAGAAAAGAAAAAAGAAAAAAGGCAAAGCAAAGGGGTTTCAGAGAAGACAGCCCCTTGAGCGATTCCCAAACATCAAAGAAAAAGGCCTCCAGCATGTTCTCCTCATCTGATACCTTTGTTCCCCCACTCCACGCCTGCAGGCACATTCCCAGTGATGCACAAAAGGCTCCTACAGGCCATGGACAGCTCCCTGTCCAGAGGCATTACCTGCCTCCTGCTCTGATTACCTCACACTGGCATTTCAGACCAATCACAGCTTATTTTATGTGGCTGAAGCCAGGTAGGGCTGATCCGGGGAGTCTGCAGTCCCAGGGAAACCCAGCAGGTCTGTATCGGATGCCCTCCTGTGCAGCCTGTCTGCTCCTCCATCCTTAATGCAGGTACAGCCCAGGTGAGCGCTTCTGCTGCACACTTAGTTGTGGGGCACATGCTTGTGTGTTTCACACTTCCTTACCTCTATTCACATGCTGGTTTCCTTTTTACAGGGCTGCATTTCTATTTTTGTATTTCCTTCAAGGTTACCTTTCCCTGCCCATCTGTGGTTTGCCTCAGCAGCTTTTCAGGGATGCAGGGCAGGTGCCAACGTGTTTTAGTGTTTACAAAGCACGCTCACAAACACAGCATACCCAGCTGCCTGGAACTGCTGCCCTTGGATGCATCCCAGTCAGCACGTCCACTCCCGTGGGGTAAGGAGAGGGGAGCAAATGAGGCAGGTCAGAAAGGGGCTCTGAAGACAATTGTAATTGTCAGTCCCTTTTACCTTCCCCAGTCACGTAAAAAAGCTCCTGACAGTAAACTCCTTGCTCCCCACCAGGGACTGCTGTTATCTGTGTGCCAATTCAGAAGCTAACGAGATTTCCTCACCCTGGAAACCGCAGGCAGGACCTGTCAGCGTAGCACTGCAGATGGGTTCAATCTGTTGGAACTCCTTTCATACACTAACCCAAAACGCTGTCCTCATAACAGCAGCATTTCCCTTTCAAATCCCAGTGGACAAAGCTTGTGTGATCAAACTCGGTTTCAGATAATCTCTTAATGACCTGCTGGCCCTGCACTGCTGCGCATCTCCAGGCTGCTGCAGACCCACTCAAGCTACAATTACCCTGTGCTGGTTTTGCTGAAAGCAGTCCCTGTGCTGGCCAGGCTGACACTTCGTGACACTGCAAGACACAGGCTCATGTGCCAACAAGGAACAAGGAGGCTGGGAGGGAGCTGGTCAAGCGGAAGGTGGGAGCGCTTGCCTCTGTCAGCCTGGAGGCAGTGAAAGCTACATGATCCTGTGCTGAGTGTTTGGAGGGCTGCTCTGCCTCCTCTGTCTGCGGGGGCTTTCCTGGAGCCACACAGAGCAAATGAAAGTTTTTGGTTCATCGCCTCTCAAGTCCCTCCATATAGGCTTTCTAGGGAATTTCTCTCTGCAGCAAATGACATGAAAATGAACGGGCATGAAAATATCCTAGGAACACCAATTACTTCCACTATGTAAACCTAGGGGTCTGATTCAGCCTTCTTTGAACTCAGTGGGACTTTTGTGTTTGCGATGAATGACGTTCTAAGCCCCAACTCATAATTTCTATAGGCTGGCAAGAAAAGCTCGGATAAGGAGCTCACTCTTGGATTTGTGTTTAAATCCAGATATGTAAGGACATACTGACTTGTGGGCATATACTGCCCTCCAGACCTATGTGCAAGGCCACTGAGAAGCCTCTGCTGAACTTTAAATTAAGGCACTGAACTTGACACCTGATTCCCAGAGTTTCATGCCATTTTGAGTCCTAGATGTCAGCAGCCCCACACTGTTGGAGACTGGCCCCTCTGCCTCAACAGTGGCCTAAAGCTCATGTCCACACTGCAGAGGGCAGCGACCGGCCTATCTTGCTCAGTACTTTGCCTTTTGCCAAGGAGTGCTGATAGACTGTATTCCCCACATAGCACAAGACTTTAATTACTTCACAAAAGCACCAGATTCCTTGTCAGCTGTAGCCTGTCAGAAAGAAATAAGAAAATCAATGAATTCAGAAGACTGTGGAGAGAAAGAGGGGGGAAAATATTTTAAAAAACACCACCCCAAACAATAAACACTGAAATTAACACTTCTTTCATTCACCTGAACTAAAGAAGATATATAAAGGGAGTAGCAAGGTTTTTAATTTCTAAAGTACCCAGTCATGGTAAAACAACCCAGCTCAGTCTCTCTTCCCCAGGCAGGCTGGGATATATATTTTCTCGGCAGTGCTGTCACTATAAACTGTATGATCCTTCCCGACTGTAACACTTATTTAATTTTACTTAAGTTACAGTGGAGCTCAACACAGATATGTCTGCCAAAGTTAGATGTTTTGAAATGTCACCCATTGCTGACCCATGTGATTGAAATAGAGGGATTACTCTGCTCAGATGTTTAACTCTGCAAAGCATGTGGCCAGAGAAATCCCTGTTCTGCTAGAGCTCTTGAGTCACAGTAGTCAGGCAAAGCTACTCCATTACCAGAAGGCTTCAGTATTACTGGATTTATCTTGATTGCCCACATTTCTAAAAAGCTAACGGGTGTTTCACACCTACAGAAGATAGAGAATTTCTTGCTTCATAATTGAAAAATGCACAGATAGAGAGAACTACTGTAGAGAGGTGAAAAAGAGAAACTGCCAAGGAAAAAGAGCATGAATGGCGTTATTATTTTACATAGCATTATCAGGTAACAATGGCAACATACCTGGATGCATTTTATAATGACATTTAAACTAACGTTTGTCAGTGTTAGCAGCTGAATTCCATGTCACACCAGATCCTCTCTGAATAGCATTTTCAATGACACTCTCAACATTTTTCTAATTAAAGTACGCAAGCATTATTGGCTCTGTTGTCCATGTGGTATGATTCACAAAATAACGCAGCAGATGTGTACGTTACCACAGGGTTAGGAAGGATATCCTCTGTCTACTCTAGACCTTAGTCTTTACCAGCATACCCTTCTTTACCCAGCAGCCGTATAATTAAGACTGTGAAAGCCCGGGACAATGTGCCTGTGTTTGCAGAGATCACAGTTAAGACAGGAGCGATCCGGTGCATCCACCTTGCCAGGTTATTTAGCCCAAGCACAGAGCCTGAGTGATGTGGTTAACTCTATTTCCAAAGCTAGCTAGGCTGGATGCTGGCTCAAGGATCCCTGTCCAGAGCTCTGCTGGTCCGTACAGACGTGCTTGAGTCAGCTATCATTAGCTGGTATTAATCCTGACAAAGCACCCTGAACACAACATCCTTAAAAGGGCTTAAGTGGGTGTTAGGCACTAGTTAACTTATAAATTAAAGCATGAACTAAATTATCCATTGAATAAAGTAAAGGGCAATTTAAATTTCAGTTCATTATGAAGTCAAAGCAAGTAAGCCAATTTACACCAGCTAAGGATTTGGCCTAGTTTCTCCTCCCGATGATTTTAAACCCTGTTTTGTTGCAGGAGAAGCTGTTTGATGGGAAGTTATCCTGCTGCATGACACTGGAGACTCACATCAATAATTCTGCGTATTACTTTCAACAAACTGGTTTAGACCATTTGCAATATATGTGATTCTTAGTTCGTGTGAGAATACTGGGGGGAGGGAGACACCAGCAAATACCCTTATGGGGGATTCATAGCTGGGCGCAGTCCCTCCTCAGCCTGCAGGTCCCTTCTCTGGGATTCCTCAGGGCCACATCTGCAGCAGTGAGCTGATGAGTGCCCGGAAGGTTCCCAGGCACTGATGCCAAGTGGCAGGGAGCAGCCTGAGCCCGTGCTGGTAGCTGCCTCTGTGCTCAGCACAGCGTGGCTGCACACCCGCTGCCAGCAGAGACTGGTCCCTGGACTTTCCTGTCTGTCCAATTACACCTCCAGTGAGGAGAACAGTAGCTGGAATGGGACAATTTTTTTTTCCCTAGCAAAGGGTCTAACAGTGTCCCGGGAGAGAGGAAACAGATGCATTCTAGCAGGCACACCTACCTTTATGGGCATGGGGACAGCCATGAGCCTCGTTCCTTCTCTCCACAGGGTCAAGATGAGCAAGGGGAACACAAGGCTGGTTCTGTGCCGTTTCCCCCAGGACTGTGCCACCACACAGAGCCATCCTTTCCCAAGTGAAGCCCAGACATGCTTCTCTTGGGAAAGGTGTTCCTCCCTTTTCTCCTACCCACTGACTAGTCACAGAGATGTGCTGGGATACGAATGCCTCCGTGGCCAGTGCAGATGTGAGGATATAGGGTAAGAAGCCTGCCTGCGCAGTCTTAAAGCCACTGCAGCTGCTCCTACAGGGCAGAAATCTCCTGCAGCAGCCCTGCACGCAGAGGGTACCACAGGGATTTTTAACCCAGTTCCTCTTCCCTCCGTGTATCCTAGCAACCCCTCTCCGAGGTTACAGAGGCAATGCCTTGCCCACCTGTTGCATAGTGAGCCTGAGGCAAGTTGCATATAGCTTTCTTCCCAGCTCATCCTGCTAGTATGAAGCCGCAGTGATTAAGAAATGTGCCATAATCAGCACAGCCCAGTCTCATCTGCTCAGGCCAGGTGTCACACACATGCATTCGTATCTCTGAACATCCTGAACTCAGCAGTGACTCCTGTAATGCGCTCCAAGGAAAGGTCTTGCTGACACAGGCCGAGCGCTTTGTGATCGAGACAATGAAAAGGGAGTGGCCTTAATCCCTGCTGCAAAAAATGCCTGATGTGCAGTCACACAGTGCTAAAGGAGCTCAGGTCCTGAGCAGGCATCTCAGCAAGATTTCTGAAATAATTTTCAGTCAAAAAAATGCACAGCGAACAAAACAGAAAGGAAATTTGACTCCTCCCATGTCCTTCCCTTCAATCTGATTGGGCTGCAGTATTATTATAGTAAATGAAGAGTGCTTGTACATAATTTGCTGTAAATCTCTCTTATACATCTTCACACGGAAGAAAATACAAGAGACTTCATATGTGGTTTTGGCACTTGTGAGTTATGCCTCTTTCCCCACTCATGAAGATAAATGCCAACATGAAATGCAGCCATCAGGTGTTCTCTGTATTTGGAGTGCTCCATGTGTGAACAATGATTATGCCCTTTCACTGGATAAGTTAAGGTTGACTGCCTGGCTAGCTGGGGAAGACAGGTATGATTTGCACTACCTCCCAGACCATGACTGGAAGAAGGTGGCACAACCTTCTCCCTCAGCACTGGTTATTCTGCTCATCTCAGTCTGAAGAATATGTTCAGGACGTCAAACCTTTCTTTTTACTGTAAGGCTACTTGGCAGCTGAATCGGCAAGCTGAGATGACAGCAGCCACTTCATTATCTCAATGTCAGTTTGGTTTTGACATGTTTGTGGAACCACTGACTAAGTTTTTGTAACAAGTGAGAAAAGCACTTTGTAGCTAAGATTTTTTGCAAGTGTCACATAAATTTTAGGATGTGGTCCTGTCCTGAGCTGTACAAACAAAACTCTGTTTTGACAGACATCATGAGTGAGAACTGGATCATGTTTTCTGTGTGAGATAAAACTTACTGCCTTCACAGCTGTCATTTTTATAGTACAAGGTAGGAAATTCAAGCATTTAAAGTTACATTTAAAGATGAAAACTTGATAGACATATCTGGCAATAAAAACACAGCTGTTAACAACACACTGAAAATACTGCAATGGTACAGCACAGGAAGCTAAAATGCTGTCTCTGGTGAAGGCTGAGGAGAGTCTGCAGGTGAAAGCATCTTCCTCATTTATTTAACACAGGGAGTAGTGCTGCTGTTTGTATATTGTGCGGTACTGGGCAGAAATACCCTCAGGAATCCATCAGCCTGCACTGCACAAATAAGAACAGAACTTCCCAAACTTCTGTGAATAAGCCCTGGAATGACAATTCTTCACATGCAAGAGTTATGTTTATATTTTACTCAAGTGGAAGAGATGCACCACTCAAAGACAGTCTCTTGAAATCTCCGGTGGACTCGAAGGATGAAAGCTCATGAGGGCTGCTGCTTCTTCAATTTAATAACTCACTGGTGGTTTCTGAAGTAAATATAAAACAATGGGAAGACACGGAATAGGTTCAGACACAGCTGAACTATCACAGCCTTGCAACATCGCTGACTCCCACATCCACTGGTTATTTTTATGCAACCACTAATGCTAAGGATGCGTTAAGAAAATAACCTAAGTATGAATATGCTCCAGGAAGAACATTTGCAACAAGAGGCAGGTTGTGGGTTAAAATAGCCAGGTGTATCTTAACCAGTGCACAAAGTGGTCAAAGAACAGCTGCTGAAGAGACTCATGAGGCCCTGGCACATGCTATCTGGAAAACATTAAGAGTATTTTGAAGCACACACTGGCTCATATTCAGCACCCAGAAGCTATTTTCAGTGCTTCACAGAGACAAGTTAGTGTTATTAGGGCACTTTTCTTCCAAGAAACAACAATACATTTTGAGCCAAATGATCCCATCAGAGACCTTTGTAACACCTAAATCAGATGAAGTGGCTGTGATGATCTCACATTAGGAGAGATTCAGAGGCTGAGTTAAGGTATGTTTTCTTATGATACTTAAAAAGAAAATGTATGTATTTGCTGGGCAGTTTTGGTGCTGTGTCTATCACATCACATCACATCACAGCAGCTTCCAGAGAGCATCTCTGGAATCTCAGGAACTGCCTATGGGCACAGGGAAGCTGGTTGAAGAAAAAATCCTGAGCAGAAGCCTACAAAGTGAGGGGGTTTTACCTTACTGAGCAGCAAAGCCATTGGCTAAATGAGCCCTAAAAGTACAACTCTTGCCTCCTGGCAGAAGAGTCTCAGACCCAAGAGGGAAGACTGCCAGTCATATTCTGGCCTTGCTCTCACCTCTGTCTCAGTTTCACCCAGCCTTAGTGTCTTTAACAAAGCATTTTGAGACTCACAGACCACAAAACATACACAAAGAAAAGGATTATTACCCAATGCTATGGCTCTGTATTATGTGAAGGCATAGATAGTTACAGTGAACTCCCTAACTCAGAAAGGTGCAAAGAAATATGGGAATAGAAGAGAAGGAAATTGGGTTATGACAGTCAGAGAGAAGAGCAGTAGATAGCAGGGATTTAGAGTTCTTTGGGAAGCATTCTGATATTGGCATGATGATCTCATAAGAGAAAATTGTTAAAAAAATGACCAGAAGAAAGAACCTGATCAGAAAGAGTCAGTCAAAACTGGTTCACTTTGCAAAATATTTCAGGCCTCCTTTTCCCTCCTGTTTTTGCAAGTCTTGCTGTACAGCCTGGCGAGGCTTCAATAGGGATTTGTAAGCACTTGTATGACACTCTGAATATTGAGGGACAAAAAAAGCAGAGAGAAGGGTGCCTAAATATACTTCAGAAGGTCCCCACCTCTCTGTACTGAGGTTAATCTTCGTGTCCAATTCAGGTCAGTGATTTTCAGTAAGCTTTTAGCTTCTAGCAGGAATAAGGCAATTTCACCAGAGCTTAGGGTAGAAATTATAATAGTTAATGAGGAACTAGGTATAAATAAAATACTTCCAGTGAATTCCATAGAAGGAGTTTACCACTGCCTAGTCTTTATCAAGTTATAGGCCAGTGATATTTAGACAAGTTTTCATCTCCCAAACCACTGACTGTAGATCCTCAGATGGGAGAAATGAAGTGTTGATCTACCCCACAGCATGATCCAGCCCTGAATTTACAGATGAACATAAAAGTATGGACTTTGCTTACATTTCTGGTTCAAGAAAATATACGTTTTTCTCACTATATGTAATGCACTATTTTTGCTTAGAAAAAGGCATTCTAAAATTAAATACACCAAAGATACCATCCTTCTCCTCCCCTGCTTTTCCCACCACAGCCCTGTGCAGCAGCCATGGGGACACAGACAGCAATAAGGGCAGAAGCTCAGGGGATGCCGAAACTAAGACAACTTGGAAGAGAATACCCTGCACCTGAAGCAACACATGTACAATAATCAGGGATCATAAGGAAGATAACATGCTCATGACATCAAAACTCAGAAAAAATTTCACCTACTCTTTCAAAACTATTTTTGTTTCAAATGCGCTCTTGGCGTAACTTCCACGCACAGTCTCTGATCAGGATTGAGAAAAGTACATTCATAATGCAAAATAAAGAATGAAGTACTGATGAAACTCTCAAACGACTGCCAGCTCTTGTGGTGCCTCTGTTACTTATAGAATGCAAGTGACTGAGGGCATTGAGGTAAATACTCAACGAGCCCTTTTTTTGTTTTGTGACTAATCCATCACATTTGCAAGTTTCACTTACCTGTCAAGTTCTTCAGTCCAAGTTCCCTGAGTCCAAAGTTCCCATCCTTTCTGTAGTTAAGGAATATTGCCAAAGCATATCGCTCTTCATAGAGTTTGGTCCCACGAACGATGCGCAGGTTTTCCAATGGCAGGTATTCGAACTGGTTCAAGGCCACCAAAACATAGCCTGTCACTTCTCGGATGGACTGAAAAGCAAAAATGAAACAAACGCATGGGACATTTTTAGCTGTCTCGAATTTCCCATACAGTGGGTGCTTTAGTATGAGATGCTGCTACCCAAGGGAAAAAAAAACCCCAAACCAACAAATAATCTTTGGAAAACAAACTGTGCTTCAACTTACTAATTTCAAGCACATTTCTGTTGCAATTTTAGTCAGTTTATTAGAAATAATTGTTGGAAAGGTAGAAAACAAAGAGGTGCCCATTTTTCTCAGTCTATTAAAACTTGAGTAGAAATTCACTATAAGGTATTAAAGATTCACAAAAGGATGACTTTGCACAACTCAAAGCAGAGAGCAGGTCGAAGGTCTCTGCAGTACATGAGCAGAACCCACTGGGGCAATGCCATAGTTCAGATGAGACTGTCAGTCTGTAAGTGACTTGGTGCTGTACAGCGCATTTCCAGGTGGCACTGAAGGGACACAACATGGGAGACACCTCTGGAAGAGCTCACCATCAAACAGGAACGATGGCACACGGGGCACATTTACAAGAGTAAACAAAGAACCTATTAACTGACATTTTTGTACTTTTAAGTGGGACTGATCACTGAATATTTGCAAAGATGAATCTCAGAATTTCATTTGGAAATGCTGGAACTACACACACTATGTATTTCTGTCTTGGATCAAAACTGCTGTCCAAACCTTTAGCAAAATCTTTGGGTTGGCTGAGATCTTCGTTGCCTTTAGATGAACTGCTCAGTGATCCTCCTGCTCTTACTCAGGAATTGATTGCCAGGGTTGTAAACAGAAAAAACACCCCAAACCCCAATAACTAGAAATAGTTTTTCAAAGTCCAAAAGATTAACAGAACTAAGATGCTATTTAAAAAAAAAAAAAAAGACACACCCCAAATGAGTAAAGTATGCTCCTCTAGAAAATAAAGTTTTCACTCTAAAGAATTGAAAGAAATAGCCTAGAAATACGCAAACGCCTCTGAAAAGTGGCATTTCAACACTCACATAGACCCCACCACCCTTAGCAGGACTTGTCACAGGCTGGGGCATGCTCCTGCCCAGAGATACTCCCAAAAAAACATGATCTCCATACTGAAAAGATTCGCTTAAATATATTTTTCAAAGCTCAACTAATCCCATGCCTGCAACAGCCTGCAACCACTGTACACACAGATATTTATGTGCATATGCATATTTAATGGACAGAAATTGATATCACTACTTGTGTGCTTAAGTGGCTGCACGCACTTTTTCCTTCCCTTTGGCAAAGTCAGTACTTTAAACAAAACACTGAAAGAAAAACTCTGCTTAGAGTAACGTGCACAGACTATAACAAACATGATGGGGACTCCAGTCAATACCATAATAAAAACAACTCAACAAGCAACAGCAGGCATCAAATTAAATGTGTCATGTATGTATCATTAATAAAGAAAGGAAACACGGATTTGTGGCACAAATGTGGATTTTGTTTTGCTGGTTCAACACTTTGTCATGATTTCAGATTTAAGTGTGCTAAAGCCTTTTAACTGGGTTTATAAAAGTCTGTAAGATTATTAACACGTGTGACAGTGTACATAAGAAAAGATTTCTACGCCACAAAATCTAGTACTAGACGTCCTTCCAAAGTCAAACATCTGTACTCAGCTGAAGCTGCTGAAAAAGCTCTGGAGCTATTTCCAGAATTGCCTGGCATCTAACCAGAGTCCAGTGTCATTACAGGGCTCTGATGAGAGCCCAGTGAGTGAAGCCTGGTTGAGAAGTACGGTTCAGTAACTCAATATTAAATGTAGAGCTGCATTATACCCTGGGACACTGATTCCATTATAATCAGAAGGTTTCCAGCACTTTCATGATAGCTCTTTGCCTTCAGACATTTCAGCTTAGCCAGTTTGGTCAGGAATTTGTTTTATTCATCATATGCAAAAACTTCCTTAAGCTGGCTTTTTTTAGCCTCTCTTCACAATTCAGGGAACATTTAACTTATGCTCATGACTTCAAGTTCTCCACTGATATTCTAGGAATACTATGATTGATTTAATTAATTTAAGTAGACCTTTAATTTGGAATTGAGTGGAAAAAATTTAAAAGCAGTTCCAAAACTGCATCTGAACAAGTCCTCCCTGCCAATTGTTGTCACTTATAACCACGTTTTCTATTTCTAGGGTATGTCTTATTTACTGCCAAATAGCAAATCCACCTGAAAGGGCCCTAAATCAGCTCAGTACAGAAATGATGTAAACACACAGGGCAGCAAATCTTCATTCCAAACTTAAAAAAAAGAGAAAGAAGGAAAAAAAAAACCAAAACAACTTATGAAGTTTTGTTGTTGATAATTGTGAACTGCCTAAGAAGCCCTGCACTTTGTTTAGCTTATCCACCCAAAATAACAAATTAAGACCAGTATTTTGACAAACCAGAGGATCCTTTCCAGTCCCATGGCTTCCATTATTTTGCAACACCTATTTATTTGCTGGAGAAACTGCCGTGTCCATCCTTGCAAAACAAAATTATGAAAATAAACCAAGGGGTATCTAATTTACTAGAACATAACAACTTGACCAAATCTGGTAGTCTGTTGTATTAAATGAGGGTTTAATTTTGGTTTTAAATTTAAATATGAATGGAGAACGCAGAACAATAACCTGTTTTGCAGGATGGTGTGTTTTCTGTCTGGCCCAGCTCGGAAAAGAGATGGACAGGAGAGCAGCAGGCACCTCAGGTTTCAGCCACTTGTGGCCAACACTGCCACTCTGCCAGTCACTGCAAGTTTTGACATGATTCTTCCTGAAAATGGGCACCTGCCCACTTGGAGCTGACTCCAAGCCCTGCAAAGACGCCTGTTGGCTTCCGTGCTGACTCACAAATCTGCATGCCAGATGTGATCCGCCAGCCTGACCTCCTCCTCTGCAGCTCAGGCCAAGGTTAGGCACAATTTGAACCTCTCATCCTTAGTATACGAGGCCGAAGGCTTTCCTCTTCAGGTATCCTGAATTCAGGTATTCCAATGCTCTATTTGAGCTGCTTTGGCTTCAGCCTTACTCTGAGTTCAAAGAAGGTGAAGTGCCTCACAGCAGTGTTAGCTTGAGTGTCACCTCCCAGTCTGATCCTCCTGCGAGGGCTGGAGGCTCTTGCAAAAACATGTTTCGTGTGAGTCTGTCGCTCAGAAAAGAAAAAAAAGGAGATAAGGATGCAAATACCTCCATTTTGTTACCATCACCTACAAGTGGAAGGTAAAGAGGCAGATTAATCAACAACAGACTTAAAAGTTTTCAATGAGGAAAACTAAAAGAACTCTGGAAACCTCCAAAGCGCTGTGATTTTGCAGGATTCCCTCCTAACCCCATTACAACATTACTTTGACTGGGAATTCCTGGCCAGTGTGATCTCCCCTCTCCTTGTCATCCCTCCTGCTCTTGAGATGTGACCTGTCACACGAAGAAGCCATCGACTGAGGCGGCAGCTGGCTCAGGCTCCCACAGCAATCCTGCTTTGGTCAATGCATCCGGGCTCCCCGAAGCTGGGTACGGCAGCAGGAACCAACACCCAGCTTTGAAAGAGGCAAAGGCTGAACCTCCCAGGCTCCCTGTGCCAGAGGGAACAGGGACGCCGCTCACCGAGCCCTCCAAGCAGACACTTGGCAGGCTGAAGGCAGGTGAGGAGACGCCTCTGAGGGTTCGGCAGCCACAGGTGTTTGCTCCTCCAGCTGAGCCTGAGCATCAGCCTCTGGATAAGAGAGAACAAGCTTCCAGAAGAAAACAAAAGGAATGTGGGAGAAAAAAAGGTATTAACCTAAAGCCTCATGAGCTGCTTTAAAAGCACACTAAATGGGTTCCCGTCTGCTTTATCTCCCTTTTCGGACAGGACATGAGTAGGTGTGGTCTGCAGTTTGTGTCCCTACATCCAAGCACTGTCCCCTACCCCTGAAAGAGGAGCCTTGGCACGGCAGCCTGTCAGTCTCCTAACAGCCTCTAGTAGCCCTAACATGGCCATTTTTTGTTCTTAAACCTAAAAATAATTACCCTGAGATGAGAACAGACCCAGACAAGTCGCTGCCCCAAGGTGGTGGCTGCTGCTCCCCTCGGCTGTGCCGGGCAGTCCTGTGGGGAGCGCAGGAGAAACTGGGTCCAGAATTACATCAAAACTAAACCAGTTATTTTTGGAGGTTCTTTTTCAGGTGATGAACTGTAAGAATGAGCTCTAGACAGCTCATTCCCTCAATTACAACTAATATTAGCTGAGCATGAAGCACTTTAAGTTCACAACAGCAAAGCCAAAATTATCCTGTCAGCTGCTAGTAAATGGCAAGATTGTTCCATCTCAAATCATCCTTCAGTTCAAATCAAGTGAATCTGAGTGAAGCGGAGCAAGGTAACAGTGAAAACTTCATCATTCTGCCCAGAACAACAGATCAATGAACAATTAGGGAAGCCGATGTTTCTCATAAACACTACCAAGGCTTCTTAACATCCATCAGGAAGGCTGGGCTATGGCGGAGGCAGCAAAGGGAACGATGTTTTATTTTAGCTGCAGGAACATTATTTATGCGGTTGTTGAACCTGCTCTGGAAAAGCCCTTCTGCCTCAGCTGACCGGACGCATGTCCCTGGCACGGAGTCAGAGCAAGGAGACCTGCTGCAAGGGTCACACTTGGGGGACCCCAGAGAGTTCATTATCTTTTAGGGTAATTTTCCCCTTTTCTATAGAAGCTAATAACATTTTGATCTACTTTGATCTCACTTGAAAGCACCAATAAATGGAAGCGTGGAAGATGAGGATTTCCTCAAGAACAAGTGTGTTTAATTCACAAACATGTAAAAAAATAAAGTATATATATTCAGCAAATTCACTCGAGAGACAAAGACAAAAGCCTTTGCTTTTTCATCACTGGTTTGCAGAGACACAGAGGTGCTCTGGTGCCCAGGGTAAGTCAGGGTACCATGTCAGGGATACAAAGAAAGGGAGCTACTGGGAAAAGCTGGCGGAGAGAGATGACAGGGTTTTCCACAAGGAATGGGTTTCTCCTTCTTCCAGCACAAGAAGGGATACAGAAAGGGCAAAGAACTTCAAATGAAATATACACAGGGGATAAGCCAAGTGGACGCTTTTCATCCCATCTGTTGTAAATACAGTAATTTCTATTTTCAAGGGATACCCACTTCACGAGGCAGCAGCACGGCTCCTCGCACGGCTCAGCTGCCAGCAGATAACAGACATCTCCTGACTCCCATCCAAGGAGCTGGGCTGCCCCTCCATCATGAACTGTGCACTTTATCACATTACATTACATCCTAACACAGTCAGATTTCTCAGTGATACAAAGGGAAAAACATTTCCTAAGCGTGCCATTCTTCTTTCCACCTTAACAAAGGTCAACAACAGCAAAGTCATGAGTACAGTAACAAACGTGAAGAGTCACCACCACGTCACCTTCTTCAGAAGCTTGACATCTCAAGTTGACTTGAACAGAGGATTTCACATTTTGCTTTTCGATCATTTAAAAGGTATGCATTTATATCTGGTGAGAACTGCCCAATATCCAATTGGCCAAAACACAGTACAGCAAAGTCAACACTTGTTTAACTTTAAACAAGTTTTCAAGACAATCATAATATCCACCTTCACAAAATTCAATCAGGCATGTTTGTGAGTGTGCTGGTAGCCACCAATTAATTTTCATTATTTGTTCATTTTCACCCATGCGATGCAATACACCTGTCATCGTCATAATTAAAAAATTAATGTTTATTGAATAACCACAAAGTGGCCTCTGAGCAGCTACAGCACTTGCAATTCTAACTCTAAGGAAAACACTAACATCCAAAATGTGGAAATAGTAAGTCTATTACAATTTATGGAGCTCAATTAGCTGTTCCATGCATTGCTTATTGAAGGTTATGAATTTTTAAAGACACGATAAACTGAGATTTTCTAAGGAGTTCAGCAGACTTATTTATGGGATTCAGGCACATGGCTGTTGCCAGCTTCCCTCAAATCCCCATCCACAACCATGAGAAACATGTAGTGCATACTGACATGTCTCACATCTGAGCGGACGCTCCATTTAGGGACGTCAAAGCTAACACAGCACGCACGTATGGAATTTTGTTCCACAACAAGCTCCTGTCTTGTCTCCTTCCACGCTGTGCATCCTTTAATTACATCAACACTTGTGAAATTGTGATGTTAAGCCCTCCTAAGCATCAGTGGTTTTTCCAGTACTCTGTACAAGCTTCAATAAAAATCCTGAAGTTTGAGCACACTGATCAATATCAAAACACAGCTTGTAGAAAACATTTGTCTACCGACTGATCCAGAAGCAGTGTATCCTAACTAGAACTGCCTCGGCAGCTGCACAGAATTCTCTGTCTAACACACTGTAGTTGCAGGTTGTATTGAGATAGGTTACCAAAAAAAGAGGAACATCTGGTAGCCTTTCAGTTTGCTTTAAGGTGTTTTAAAGGCAAAGGAAGGACCTGGATGTGATTTTGACAAAAGCTGTACCTGAGGAGCCTTGAAGTGCTGCATGCTGCAGAATCAAACTCTGATTCATTTATTTAAGACAGCTGGCAGGACCTTTAACTCATACTCTTGTCCTCACAGACATCTAGCCTTCTTTGCTAATATGCTCACAAAACATTAATAACATCCTGAGCAGCAGACCAGTGGACTGAATACAGCATTTGATTTCCTCCACTCTGAAGTAGCAGTCAGTCAGACACTTCTTTTGTTATGGCGGTAGAAATTTTTAAGTTAAGATTTCGTTCTATAATTTAAAGAACCCATCTTAGGAGTTGCTGAACTAAAGTTTTGTTTCCTGAATGGATGGTCTTTACATTTCATTACTGCAAGAGTGGTAATTTTCATACATTAAAATAGGAGAATTAGCTGTGTTGTTATTTATTTATGGAGTTTGATGTAGGAATCACACTGTTGCATCTAAGGTAATATACATTACAGCAGGGTCTAGGGAGGGCTTGGAGGCAAAACAAATGCCCATCTAGAAACCTTAAAACTGCAGATGAATGCCCAAATCTGGCATCTGGAAAGGAAGGTGATGGACAAACACATGGGGAGCCTTTGAGATGCATATCTTGACTCATTTTGTAAAGTATTGCTGGGAAAACAATGTGGGACTTGAAAAGAAAATAATCATGTGGGAATGGGAACATTAAATAAAAAAACAGGCAAATAACAGGACCAAAACCCCCTAATCCTTTTGCTTTCAAATTTTGAAGTACAGTTTCTAAAGATGTACTCAAGTATTCTTCCTGTTGACTGAGTTCAACTTAAGCTCAGGTGTGAGCTCGCCCCATGTGTCTATGCCTCCTTTTCCATCAAAAATATCATCTAAACAGAAACTGAGCAGGCTTACATCAGTACCTGAGAGCCTTTCCAGTGTTTCCAGCCTAAAATTTAATTCTTCTGTTTGTGTATCTGCTTAGAAGTGTCTGCTTAAACTTTCAGCTGCCCAGGCTGTCCGAGTGGACACAATAAATCCTAAACTGTTTATGTTGAGCAAAAGTATGACCTAGACAATGTCTGCACTCTATAACAACTCACTCTTCACAGCCAACATCCTTCTGTCCTAAGGAAACCTATGGATGACTACATGTTTAGCAAGTCAATAGGAATTTTGACATTACACTGTAATACCTGATTGGCCTTCAACATATTTGCAGTTTGCTAGGAGTAGAGAGTTTATTTTATCATCTCCCAAGGGAAAACTTAGTCCTAAATTAGATCGACTAAATTAGAAAGGCTAAAATGAGAGCATTATTCTGTTACAAAATGCTTTACCACTTGGGCTGTTTAGTAGTAGCTGCATTCTGCAGACACTCAAAGCACATCAGCTTCTAGATGCCCAGTTACAGAATTTCCAGCAGGAGAGATTGTTGTCTGTTACTTTCTCTGCTTTTACGAGCTTCAATCAAGTAAATCACAGTTTCTTTCCAGGCAACACAAAATTGAACAAACTGCTACTTCATAAACTAAATGATATCAACACTTTTGAAGGATTTTAGGGAAGCAATACCTATGTGAAAAGACGACCCCTTTTATCAATTTCCCTCAGACAGCCGTAGCCTGTGAGAAGCTGTGAGCGCATTCAAGGGTCTCGGGACACTTTCACTGGGAAAGCCAAAGCAAGGGCTGTCTTATCAAACTGATGCCTGAAACTGCTTTAGAGAGGCAGCGTGGTCCAGCAGCAGCACAAGGCCTGCAGTGGGATGTCTGCATCCACCAGCAGCTTTGACTTTTATTTTTCTGTAGTTAGACAGCACCGCCCTTGCAGCAGAGGTGCTCTCCTAACAATGCACGGAGCTCTGCCCCCAGCTGTTACCTTCACTGCACCATGCTGCACAGTCCTAGTCACACAAAGTGCCGGCTGCGATGCTACAGGAATCCTGAGATGTCACTGGACTGAACCAAAGCAGTGTATTTATTTTGGCAAAACAAGATGTCACGTTCCAAAGAAGAAAGGAGCATTCAGCTCCTCGCTGTTCCTATTTGTGATAAATCCCCGTCATATTTTTGCTTGTGTCTAAACTGGACTTAGTCTTGTGAGGCTGGTTATGTGGTCCTTTGGTTCAGGAGACTGGTTGGAGCACATCAGGGATCCCATCCATCCATGTCCAAGTCTTCCCAAGAAAAGGAAAAGGAAGAAAAGGAAGAGAAGGAGAAGGAGACAGAGGAAGACTGATGTTCAACCTCTCACAGCTCAGAAGCACTTCCATCTTCTTCAGCTTAAACACAGCATGAGACAGCAAGCGGATCGAGAGGAACAAAATACACAGGAAACATAAAGGAGAGGTGAAGACAAATGTCTTTTCCACAGTAGTTATGAAAGGTCAAAAGTTTGATCAGAAGTCAAATGAACGAGTACATATGACAAATGCAGTGTCCAGAACTACACACGATGGTAAGCACACTGCCTGTGAAGATCCTAGGAATGTTTTGTGGTCATTTAACAGAAGAAGGAAGTTTTCTTTGTTCATTTGATGTATGACAAGTAACAGACTTTGTACACTGGGATCGCTTTTTTTCTAGTACACAGCCTAGGTCGGTTGGTAGGAATTATGGGAAAATCTATAGTTAGCCAGATAAATTAAATGCATTTATTAAAATTTCTTCCCCATCAGCTACGGAAAGAACAGGAGCCCTCAGCTGGCACTATTTCCACTCCTCAGAGCAATGCAGAATGAATGAAACATCGCAGAGATCTGGTACAGAGGTGGAGCTGAACAACAGGACTTTTCTGTTTTGCTACTCGAAGTGCAGGTGAAGGTGCCAAGTCACTCCTGAAAGCAAAAGGCTGTTACTATTTCTGGGTGCAGGACCTGACTACACATAGTGCAAATGTGTTAACCTTGCCAAATTTCAGCTCAGCATTCCTGGTCTGCAGTTTTGCAAGAAGTAAATAGCTGGCTATCCAATCCCGAAAGAGCGATTTGCTTATTTCTGTAGAGTTTTGCTTTTCTTTCCCAAGAAAATACTTCCCTAAAAACATACTTTCAGTTTGTTTCATATGTGCAACAACCACTCTTTAATGAGCATTTTCAAAGCATTTCCTGGGAGGAACTGACTTTATTGGCACCCTAGGACATTTTTGCACACAGAAATTAGTGAATATTGCTGTTGTTAACCCTTGTCTGGTTTCACTGAAGAGCAGAATCTTCATCCAAATACTGGATTCTAGCAACCCTTATTTCTAGCTGATCATGTATAAATACAACATCTGAGCTCAACATGACACCTACCTATTGAAACTCTTTCAGTCTTTGTACCTCTAATCTCTTCAAGAATAGAAACCTTGGAGAGATTCACTAATCACTGGCTTTTGATTAGGTTTATTTCTGTTAAGATAAAAAATAAAAAGGCTTTTTGTTGTTTTTAAAGTTGTGATTTTGATTTGTTTATCTAAGAGCTGGAGAATAATTCTGTTATTCAAGGTTTAGTAGATTGTTGGTCTCTGTCAAGGATAGATCCATAATTTGTAAGATGTGAGCAATTGGTAAATGCATCTGATTTTCAAATGCAGAGGTATGATTTAGGAAAAACATGTAAACCCCAGATTTTAAGATTATGCAGAATAACACCAACCAGGAAAACAACCTTTCATCTGCAGAGACTGAACTAACCCTAAAATAAGACTTTCTTCTGAATTACTTTCACTACTTTTCTTCAAGAGGGCTCCTCTCACTCATTGCATTTTCTGTGTGGTTTGTGAACTGAGCAAAATGCACAATCTTACAGGAGATGAGAGCTCTTTTAAACATGTCCAGAATGAACAGACACCTTAAACCCATCATTGTTTCTAGAGGCAAATATTGCACCAATGAACAAACGGCGATTCCCTCAAGGTGCACAGACACCTCTGTTTGAATTACAGGTGGCTTTACAGAGGGGGGTGTCGGAAAAGCTGTACGGATAATTATTTTTCTCTTTTCCAGGAACAAGACAAGAAAAAGTGTTTGCACTTGACATAAAAATTCTAAAGATGTTAAGAATTAAGGTTTCAGGAGAAATGGTAATTTTGTGAAAGGAAATGATAGTGTACAGAGCAAGGGATCAGAGAAAAAAGAGAAAGCGCTTGTGATCAGAAGCGGAGAAGGACAGAATGCTCCTCTTCTAACACAAAGCAGGTCCAGGCACCCATCATTCTAGCATTACCTAATTTCTGAGTGCCTGAGTTTGCAATCTTACTTCTTTATTTTTATATCATTTTGTTCTTTTTTTTAGAGGAAGCATGGCAGGAAAAGTGTAATACTCTGTACAAGATATAATTTCTTTCAGCACCCACCATCAGCAAATGATTGGACAAGCAATCTTTTGACAATGGCTTAATTAGAGGAAACTTCTATATTTAATAATGTTCCTTAATGTACTGAACCCTACACAATAGCTTATTGAAGGAAAAAAAGCAGAGTGATTATTTTCATAGCTAAGGATGGAAGAAAAGTTCAGTCATTAAAGTCATCGCAGAAACAATGTTATTAACTATACAGGAACGATCTCAAAGGAGTTCTGAGCTGATTGACAGTGATAAAATAATGTAGGAAGCTAAAAAAAGGGCCTCTCTCCTCACCTGTTTTTATTAATACCCTTATTACCTTTCCCTGAAAGACAGCTTTTCAAGAGCTATTATTGTGCTTAATATCAAATAAAATGAAACATGGCAGATTGTCAGTCATGTCTTCTGAACACCTAAACAGAGGGTGCTCACCACTGCACCCCTCAGCTGGGATGTGTCCTTCGTCAGAAGCAGACCAGTGGCCAGACCCCCAATATTCAGGGATATAAGGAGAGAAAAGGCTGCTCAGCAGAGAGAGGAAGAGGAACGCTCAAGGACGCAACTACATCAGAAGGCCAGCAGTGGTATTTCATAGCTATTAATTACTTTACAGTCTGTAAACCCTAGAGAAAGTGCCAGCTGCTGTGAGCCAGGACCCTCAAAGGTCAGATTATCATGAAATCGTTACAGGAGAGGCTGCTTTTACTTAGCATATAATTGCTAAACCTAAGCACACTCCATAGAACCAATAGGAAAATGAATTATTTAAGTACTCTTTTTTAATAAATAGTATTACCATTTTAATTGCACCAGTATTAATTTAACTCTAAAAAGTGCCTGAGGATTTTGCAGAATTAAGTTTTGCTACTCCAGAGTTTTCAAAAATTTCAGAACTTCTGAATGACATATGTGTGTGAGTATAGCTACATCTAGTTTTTGTACATGTTTACAAATACACATATATGCTTTAAAAAAGTGTGCATGCATGTTTGTATTCCTGCAGAATTTCTTGGTTTGGGATATTTTAAGTGTCTAAAAATGCGATCCTTAGGTAGTTTCCTCACTGCATGCTGCAGTGAGATAAGCAAAAAGTTCTGGCTCAAGTGACAAGTTTTTCTCAGCTGAGCTAAACCCGTTCTCATTCTCCCAGCACCCAGCCTGACTGGAGGGCTCAACTGGCAGGTATTGCATCAGGTTAAAGCTGCTGGTGTTTCTGGCTCCAAAGAACTTTTCTTTTTACCCAATTCTATGTGTACCAAGCAGTGCTTTTGAGAGCTAATCAGGAAAATAGAGGACAGCAGATCAAGGGGCATTTTATTCCTGAAGATGGAGCACACAGTCTGTATACTCAGCATCAGCTCCCCTGCATCCACACATGTTCTAAAGTACCACACATTTCCAGATGTGGCAGCCAGACAGCTACTCTTTCCACAGCCTGTTCACCGATAATTCTTCTCCTTCCTCTTTGCTCACCTGGTACTAAACAGAAGAGACACTTGGACTTCAAACAGCTCATTATTCACACCTGCTCTGAATTTCAGTTTCTTTTTTGTATGGTCCCGCAGGTTGAGGGCTCTGTTTGCCCTTCTTTCTGATCCAGTCTTCCCAGTCTGAGAACTCCCTATCAGATGCACCAAACACACCTTTCAGGCCTCAGAACGAAACATCTTATTGAATCAATGAATCCATTCATTTTTATTAGTATAATAATTTCATTTATTGCATAAACTTGTTTCGTCAACAATAAATTGGACTGTGTATGTCCTGATCGTTTGAAGTCAATTAGCATCATTTCACAGGCTTTGAACCATGTCCTTAACTGGGCAGGACATGCCCCAAAAAAATTCTTTGGTCATACAGCAACTCTACTTAGCTTCAAGACCAGCCTTTTGTGTCCCTTAAGCCCATGAGATGCAACAGACTTGTTAAGTGCAGAGCACACCAAACAGGCTTCCCCATTTGGAATAGCACTGGGGTTGTCTGCTCACTTGGAATGGGGTGTGTGTGTGAGCTGGCACCCATTGCACGCTGTGCTCTGAAAGTCCCACAGGCCAGGGGCAGAGGTGGCTCATGTTTAGATCTGTGAGTCACAGATGCAGGAAGATATTTACAGCATTTTTGCTAATGGGTTTCCGTGGATGACTAACCTTTCAGCTGAATTCTTAAGCATCCTACTTTGCCCATGTCTGTTACAGTACTTTTCTATCCCTACTTGACCCTGCCAGCGCATGAATATTTGATTCTAAATTAAAGCATTACAAGCCAAGAGATAAATTCTATCCAGGGTACAGCCCTCGCAGAGGTTAATTACATTTGGTGGCGTGAATGTTAAAGAGCTGACACTGCGGGAGCTTTGGGCTTTGGCTTCTGTTGAACCAGAGCCTGAGAAAGAAGGGAACTGTCACCTGCCCAAGCCTTCTAAAAAGCCAGCGGTTTTTATTTCACTTGGCATTTATGTGTGTGCTGGCACTGTTCTTTAGTTCAAACTGCTCCCAGGTACTGATAGCAATTAATAGACCATTTGAGCTTTTGTTTTGTATATTAAGCAAGTCAAACTCAGGTCTCTTCTCTCCTCTTTAGAGATTCTATTCCCCTTTCACCAGTTCGGTAGCTCATCTCTCTGTTTCACTGGTCCCCAAGAGAGGATTTAGCAAATTTTCCTTTGACTTCATAAAATTGCCGGCTGTCTCCACCTCTCTTGCACATTTAGGCTGTAAGCTTTCCAGAAAAGGGAAAGGTCTGTGTCACACATGCCCTTACGCCGTGCAATGGAATTCTTAACTGAAATGAAGTTGAAAAGTCAAGGGTAAAACACAAATTATCAGCAGTTACGGAGGAACAGCCGTGATCTTTGCAAGTCAATACTAAGAGTTTAGCAAAAAGAGCTGAATAGTTGCTTGTTCCATATAAGTACTTCTGTCGAATCACCCACTAAAACAGAGCCGATGGTAATGTCTGCACATCCTGCACTACACATCACAGCATTTCTGCCATTTCCAGTGAACACTCATTGGCCTATCCATTTTTTTATTTCCAGCAATTCATGTTTGGCTCATATTAAGCCCAAAGACTAAAATTAATCTGTGTCACCAATACCTAAATATCAGAAGGCACTCTCGTGTTTAAACAGATCATCACAACCGTGGCACTCTAATGCTTTCCATTGCCAGAATATTGACCAGGACAGTACCAATGGCTACATGAGACTTCAATAACCCAAACGACCAGATCAGGGAACAAAAACCTGACCCTTTGGCTCTCAACACGGAGTTGGGTCTAAGGGATAACATTTGCTGGAGAAACTTCACTATCATGGCCTTTGCCATCGTCACTGCAAATATTAGACTGAAATACAGGTGTGAGATGAGAACCTGGAAGCTCATTCTCATGTCACTTAACTCACAGGACACTTACAAATTAACGTGTCCTTTGCTTTGGCTGTTCTTGATGAGATTTGTAACTAAAGCTGAATCCACTAAAACAGACAGAACTCCAACAAAATACTGCTCTAACCCAGAATTTCATTATCCACCCCCCAAAAGGCCAAAAAGTGGGAGGAGATACCTGAGGCCAAATTTACCTAACTGTTCCACAAGAAATCCTTATGTTTTATCACAGTCTGCTTCACAGGAACTCCCAGTAGTTTGAATTAATTATCTTCATGGTTTGTCCTTTCATGGAACTGAAAGTATTCCCCCACTCTCATCTTTGCCAGCAAGCCCCCCCTTTCAGCACTGCAGGACACCGAGGAATGGGACCAGTTAAAGGAGATGAAGGGACTGCACGTGTGAGCCTAAGTGTGCCCACAGAGGCAGGGCTACAGAACAGGTGGATGGGCAAGAAGGTTTGCCTGCTTGCACAGCTCCTCATAGCAGGAAAGTTGTGCTGGGATTAATTTCAACCAACAACACTGAATGTCTATTTCAATATTAGCAATTAGGTGACAAGCCAAGTAGAAGGAAATATTTTCCTTTCAGAAAAGCAAACAGGCTCAGGACTGATCTGGAGAGCTCCTGAAGTGCAGCATTAAGACCAGGAACTTCCTTTCATGCCCCCAGAGGCTTTGCTGTGCTTATCACAGCACAGAGGAGTCATCTCCCCCTCGACGATGTCCACTTTGCTCAGCAGAGGCTTGGCCTTAGTTCAGGTAGGAGGACAAGGAGCCAAGTTAAGGCCAGCTACAGCCTGAGGACTTCAGGTGAGGCTGTCACTGAGAGGTCTGAAGACTGAACATTATCCACAGCACAGCACACTGCATTGGGGGGAGTCATAACCAAACAGGCTCCTGAAGCAGTTCAGGATGAGTGATGGCATTTTGCTATGGGTCAAGGCACTAACAAATTAACAGAGCCACAAGCTCTTCTTTGAAGGCTTGTTCAGAGCCTAACTACAGTATGACCAGGTCTTGAAAAAAGTGCCCAGCATTCAGCTCTCTGAATATCCTAACCACTAAGAATCAGGCAACAGTGGTAGATGATCAGCCTTCCAAATTTCTCCAGGCTCCCTGGCTCCCTGTGCTTACCATGTGCAGCATTTGGAGACAAACTACGTAATTTAGCAACTGCCAGAGGAGGTCTAGTAAGCACGAACATATGATCTAGAAAGACAGAGTTAACACCAGGCACGTGTCTTCATTTTGTACAGCTGCTGACTGCCTTTCCTCTGCCTCGCCTTTCCAAGCTTCAGTAGGAATCTCTTTGGCAGTTGCTGATCATACACAGAGTGGTCAAACACTCTTCCTGCTCTTCATGTTCTGATTGAACTTTTCTCAACACTTGGCTAATCAGCATCATTTACATTTCCATATATATAACATTTGCTATTTCTGAGGCACGGCTAAGAAAGCAACTCTTCATCAAAACTACTTATGTACACAAGAAAACTCAGCACAAAGAAGACAGGGTAGAGTAGGGAGGGAGGGAAAGAGCGCTGCCTTCTAGGTGGACAAAAATGCTGACATGAAAAATCTTCCCCCTTTAATCAACTTAATTTACCTTCTTGAAAGCTCATGATGACAAACTACCTGATCTGGAGCGGCTTGGGAGCTTATACGTGTCAGCGTCCGCTGCAGTAAATTATTGCCTGGCTCTGCTGATGGAGACAGAGAGAGAGTGTTCCAAAGGATAAATGGTAATATCCACCATTTCTTTCCACTCTGCAGCCAAGCTGCTAGTACAGAGTGCTTAGACTTGGAAGCCAGTACAATTAAAAAAAATGGCTCTCTCCATTTTTAGGGGTTTTTTAAAATTTTCTCCCAAAGGTGAACGATTACTATAAAAAAGCCATGTATTTCCTAATAAATACTAGGTTGTGCTAGATTCAGGTAACTGAGTTTAAGTTCTAAAATGAATTTTTTTGGAAACATAGTCATTCAGATATCAATAAACATTGTGCAATGTATCATCATCCTGCTGAGTTTTCAGCTAGCAGAAGAGCTGTTTATGTTACGTATCTTCAAATCCCGATTTCTCAGTATCCCACTGCTGCTATTCCCACCCTCTCCTCATCTCAGAGGTGCACGTGTGTTGCTATTGACACAGCTCTGCTCCTTTGTACTTCTCTATCACTCACCAGATGAGCTTCTGCCCACCATGTCACAGGTGCAGGCTGGGGACAAAGTATGGGAAGCTATGAACAGTTCCTACAGTTCTGAAAACAGTGATATAACTAGTGGGGACTCCACGATGTGGTTCCACCTTGGCAGCTCTGGATTTAATTACACATTCCAGAGGGATGCAGTCTTTTCCACAGACATGAAATGCAGTACAGAGCCTTTTACTAGAGGTCTGTAACTACTGCAAGGTGCCAAACATGGTTCAGGGAGTGGGGTACAAGGGAAGCAGGAGGTTATGCCCACGCTATATCGAAGTAGCAAATGAGAACCAGGGAGTGAGAGCCCTCTAGTCTGCACTGTTGCACTGAGGTCAGCACAAGAAATCCTCTTAATGGAGGAGAAAGGCTGCTGCTCACTGACACAAACCAGCTGCTTTCCACCGGGCCTCTCGAGCCACTGGTGCCAAGTGGGTTCTGCGACAGAGCTCCTGACATCTTCAGTTCCTATATAGGAAATAATTCCCTGACCAGTCAACACATCAACCACCTCTCATCCCCAATCCTTCATAAGCTGAAAGGGCTGTGTTTGACACTGTCTGGCAGCGTCACAGCTCCTGCACAGCCAGGCAACCACAGGCATTTATTGGATTTTTTCACTTGGCTACATATTATTAGAACAGCACAAAGTGCTGTTGCTTCAATCATTTATCATAATCATATTTCTTTTCCGTGAAAAGGCTCAGGTCCTACGTGTTTCAGCTATTGTTAGTTTTGTGGCACTGGCCTTTTTCCCTCCTCCTGAAGCCTGTCTGTGGGTGAACATTAGCTCATGAGCTGCAGTTCAACATTGACTCTAACACAGCCCTGTGAGCTTGAACGCTGAGATGACGGCTGTCCACGGCTGGGTTTGCAAGGCACTCTCAGCACCCTGCAGTCTGGTAGTCACGGCTGTCACCACAACACCTGGCTGTCCTAGGAGCCAGGAACAGGAAATTACTAACAGCACTCAGCATTTCTTTGCTAGGCAGGTACAAAATCACAGGGAGCCTCCACACAGAGCAGCACCAGAGCAAGCGTTATCAGCAATGCCAACACCACAGTTAATGCTACAGCCAAATCCTCGGTGTTCTCAGATTCACACAACTCTTAGTTAAGCCTGCAGGTTCCCCATTTTAATAGATATTATGCATGCTTATTAGGCACTATAACACAACATACAAGTCCTTCCCTTCTCTGGGGTTTATTTCATTTAAACAAAAAATACTTAAACTGTCCTGCTTACATTATTCCCCTTGTCTGCCACAACCAGCCTCTTCTGTGAGCAACACTGGGACAGATAAGGAGAACTCTACCTGACTCACGTTTGCTGGAAACCAGAAAATGACAGTGTAAAAGGGAAGGTAACCGAGTAACAGAAACCTGTCTGTGAGGGGACAGGGCAGGGGAGACAGAACTAAAGAAACAGTGAGTTTATCCACCCATTTACCTTCTCCCTCTTCATATTGAAGCCAGAAGCCAACTGGAACTAGCTGAGTCAAGATCACTGATTATTCCGATCGCCAGCTTGGAGTGAATTTTAAGCATTGGGGGCACCATACTAATAGTGCAGAAATATTAGACTACTGAATTGAATCTCTTTGGACAACAAGGATCAGCAATCCTGAAAAACTACTGAAAACAAGTGTAGATGCCCCAAGTCAGGACTTTGAACAATTGACAGTGTTGATGATGACAAGACTACAATGGAGATCATCCAACTCTTACTCCAGAGGCTTCAGACAGCAGAAGGCTGGAGAAACAAGGCAGAGGAAGAAGGAGGAAGACTCCAAAAGCAACAGGTCCCTGCCTCAAACATGCTCTGGAGCAGTGAAGGGACAGTGGCTGGACATACTTTCAGTATCCTGGGTCCTGGCGAAACATGTGCCAGCCCACTCACAAAATAAACCCTGGGACAAGAGGGGTTGAAGGAACCAGGACGTCCCCAGTCCTTCACTTAAGGCCGTGGGCCCAGGGGAGAAGGGTAAAACCATTGCAGCTGAAGGTGGCACAACACGATAACCCAGCATTTTCCAGGAGCCAAAGGCAGAGACAGAGAAGGCACCAACTCTGAGGCCAAAAGGTCAATGCAATAACAAAATGATCACTTCCAGCCTGTGCCTGTCACTTCCATTCCTCAAACACTAGACTAAGTCAGAAACATCTAAAAAGCAATGACTAGAAAAGATATCAGTGTGATTGACTGACCAGAAAAACATAAATAAAAGAGCCCTAAATTGCATCATTTGGGTAAATATGTATTTATACAGTTTGGAAAGAAAAGCCTTGTTATTCAACTGTTGGACAGCAGCAGCGACACAGGAGCTGTTCTGGTTTATAATGCAAATCATGTAATTTGGGACATGCATTATGGACATTAAAAATGCAAAGTAAGATCCATGTGAAACGCTGTTAATTTGCAGTAGCCACTTTTCAAAGTATAATTTCTCAGGCATTTACATATTTTTTCAGAAAAAAAAAATTAATATTATTTAGAACATTTGCCATATCTCGTTTGCTGGATCAAGATACTTTTGAGCTACAGAAACAGGAAAATGGCAATGGAAACTAATAAATTACTGATTTCCTCCTTTTTTTTATTTTTAACGAAATATAAATTAAATATAGGATTCTCATATTTCTAATACGCCAAACATTTTTAATTACAAACAGTCTGATCTCAATTGAATTACATTATCATCTTTGCCAATTCCCGGCCCCTGCAAGAGCATTTATGCTGAGAAACAGAGGCACAAAGCACCCAACAGCAAGAAACACCGACCTGAAGCAGAGCCGTGCTACGTGGGTTAGCCCCACGCAAGCTGGACCTTGAGCAGGGATTCAGAGGGACAAAGGACCGGTTTTTACCCCAATAATCGGAGGGCTCGGCCGAGCCTCAGAGGTGCCCCAAACCTTTGCTGCAATTCTGCGTATTTCAGCTCCCTTCCGCTCCACGTACCCCACTGCAGGGTGTTGGGAGGACCATGGCTGGGAGGCTGTACATTTTGCCTATAGTTACCCCAACAACTCGTGAGCCTTTCCATGGCAGGGACTGCCCTCACTGCCGTCCCCTAGAGAGGGAGCTGTCCTCTCCCTTTTTACTGAGTTGGCAGATTGAATCCCTAATTTGCAGATCCTTAAAAATATCACAGAGATTCTTCTGGGCGGTCCAGAGGATTGCTTTGTGCCTCTCCTTGCAATGCCAGCTTTGCCAGGCTACTCTCCCTGCCCTCAAGAGTGAGCCTGAAGTCGGAGTGTGCTCCCCAAGCAAAGCATCTTGCTGACACAGCGAGGGAAGGGGTATCCAGAGAAAACGAAGGACAAGTAAGTGAAAATAGTGCGTTTCCCCTGGAATCCTACTCCAGGCAACTTGGCATTTGGGAGCGTAAACTTAAATTGCCACAAAACGCAAAAACAATTCATAAAGTTAAAAATCGAGATTTTATTTTCGGATATTTTTCTTTGCTTTAATTTTGCCGAAATTGCTCCCAGCTACCCACTTGACCAAGCTGGCACTCAGGCCTGGGCCATTCTCAGCTGGGAGCATCCCTTCTCCCTCACAGAAACTAAAGGTCTGCTCTGCCCAGGGACCCCCTTCAGTCACAAGGAACCAGAGGCTAGGAGTTCTGTGTGGTACTGATTTCCAGAGCTGAGCCAGAGCCCAGAAATAGGATATTTGGGTTCCAGTTGGGTCTGAGCCCTACCCCCAGTTCTGCCACAGCAGAGTCCATGTATAACCCACGGCTAGACATTTTGGCATGTGCTCCAATTGCTCCTTTCTAATCCAGACCCCACTGTACGCCCTGGGGAGCAGGCAAATCCACAGGCTCCAACAGTGTTTGGATCATGCCCAGCAATACTTGGTAGCACTCCTGGAGGTTATTGCACTGAAAGTATTATTTAAACCTGGCTACTGTACTATTTTCCCAGTGGCAAGTCAAACAATAACCCTTGAAGTGGTGAAGCCAAGCCACTGTCTTTGTCAGACTAACCTTCCTAAAGGCCCTCTAAAATACATTGCAAATGTTGGCTCTGAAGAACTAGGCAGATAAAAGTTCTACCCGCTCCCCTAACTTTCATTTCAAGTTGCAAAACCAATCCACAGTCCCATTACAAATCAGATCTGAAAAATGCTGCTTGATTATTTTTTAAAGAGCTCAAACTAGGTCACCAAAAATAGACTCTCTAATGGGCTAAATGCAGAAAATGACTGCTCAAAATTAACAAGTTCCTGGGCTCCAGGACTACACAAAAGCTTTTTGAGTAGATTGCTTGCAACTACACAAACTGTATCCTCTGCCACACATGGCAAAAGCCCAGCCTGCCAGATGCTAAGCGATCATTTGTGCAAAGTGTAAAGCAGTTTTCAAAAACCATAAAGGGATTTTTATTCTTAGAAAATAACTCTCCAGCTTCTTTTCCCTTCATTAGGAAGTGCTTTATAAATGCGCCTCCCGAGACTGGCCGGCTGAGCCACCTCAAAGCACAGCCTTTCAGCTCCTGTTGCTGCTCTCAGACTGTTTCCAAGCTTGTGGCGAGGAAGAGCATTCAGCCCCTGGACTAACAGACCCACTGTAAGGTTTCCAAAAAAATACCCCTTCATAGGCAACAACAGGAGATCGATACAGAGCGGTTTTGCTGGGTAGCTCTGATCAGAAGCCCCCATTAAATGGCCAGAAGCCCGACCAGGCAGCCTCCTGAACCACCACACTGAAAGTCACACAAGAATCAGAACACAGGGGAATATTTGCTGTACTTTCAAACACAAGATGCCCTTAACAGACACATCTTCCAGCCACTGGCTGCTCAGATCCACGGTCCGCTCCACAGGGGCTGTGGCATCAACACAGCTTCTCCATAATTTACTGCAATGCACATGCAAAGCCCAAGATCTTGAGGATTATAGGAAACATGCTGGTATTTCTCAGAGCCATCATTTGATTGCACACACACCAAAAGCAGAAGCTAAACCCTAGATGAAAAAGCAGATCCAAAGAGTACCTACCTTAGGCGCCACATACTGTCATACACGCTCTCCAAACCCAAGGAACAGCCAAGCACATCTCCTCAACTCCTTGCAGCATTACCTGTGGCCCCGTGCTTAAACTCAGTGTTATTTGGAAGGGATATAAAGCAATGGGAGACAATTTTGCTCTGGGAACAATCTCTGGCCTACTTCAGTATACACCAAGCAGGATCCTGACTCCTCTGCAGCAGCCCACTGTCACCCGCACTAGGAATGTGACTTGAAGATTTTCAGCACTGAGCGTGTTCACTGAAGAGCACTATCAGGGAGGATTTGGTGTGCTCTGCATTTTACTTGCGCTGTACCTACTGAATTGCAACTCTCACAGAAATATCACTTTCCCGCAGACAGAGTGACCTTTGAAAAAAGTGAAGTATTAAAAGAAATTTAAATAAAATCCATAACTGAAGCCTAGACATGTGCTAGAGAGAACTCACTCCATCTCTTCAGATTGTCCACCCACACACTGAGCACCTTACTGCACTTGTCCCCTCACATCACACTACATGACATGATGGAACAACACATCAATAACAACATGATGTGAAGTGTAAAACAAAATTAGAAAGCTTTAAACATACCTTTACATGAAAAGTTGCTTTCTTGTTTTGTTTTGGGCGTCTTTTGTTCGTTTGTTTTTGCAGAAAGTGCATATCTCAGGGTACCAAGACATGGAGATGTTTCCCACTTCTGTGTCAATGACGTGAAAACAACCTGTGTAAGCACCAAGTACAGTGTGGTGCTCTCTGATCTCAGCTAAGGGGTGGCAGTGAAGTGACAGACTGTGGTGATACTCAAGGGTGAGTTCAAACTAGCCAGCTTATTAATGGCCTTTGGCCCATCTCGGGATAGGCAAGAAAGAAGGCACGTATCATCATCCTATGCTGTGCTTGCTGTGCAATGGCCCTGCTGGACGTGAGGACCACTGTGCTACAACAGCTGCTGTTGGGACAGGCTTTTCCACCCGGCAGTACAAAAGGGACAGGGATGTAGGTACGTATGATTTGCTTTTTATAAGATCTGTGGAATTAGAAAGGCACTGAAAATAACAGAGTTTTGCTATTGATTTTAAGGTCAGTCACTAACATTCACGCCAGTTAGCTCACATTGCAATTTTAGTTTTAAGAGCTCAGTAGAAATACTGTGTTATTAAGATTATATGGGTATGTTTTACATTGCTACATTCACACATTTTTCTGTCAATCTCTTCAGCATAGGCAGCTGCCTGGCGCTGCGTGGCGTGTAGGAGTCCAGACAGGCTTTCCCCACAATAAACATGAGTGTGGCTTTCCAGCGTGGGCAGCCTGCTGCAGAGGTCTGCACAAATTCACCAAGGGTTATGATGATACAGTTCCACCAAAAATGTCTGTGGGATTGACATAGTTTAGGCTGTAGGCACTAGTGCCATTTCAGCATACTTGTGTGTGTGTGAGTACTGTTCAGCTGGCATTCAAGTTCTGTGTGGTCGTAGGAGTTTGTATAGGGGGAGATTAATTTTACAGGATCACAGCCTACAATCTTCTCAGGCAAATCGCCCCCTGATTTCAGAGAACAGATGGTCAGATGTTTAAGATTTTTACTCAAAGACCTCTCTGTCTTTATATGAAGCTGACTGTTTAATGTATACAACAAGTGATATACTTGTTGTCACATACAGAACTTAAGCTTCGTAAGCAACAAGAGCTCAGGGATATGTTATGGCTAGTCTAAGAGAAGGTGGATAGAGTTGATCAGGTGAGGACTCAAATCCCTGTTCATTAGGGAGATTAATTTGTCAGAATAGACACTAATTTGCCGCAATCTCTGCTTCTCTCCATCTTCCAAGCAGCATTTCCCTTCTCTTAAGCAAAAGGACCCCTCATATCTCCCATTTAATGGCTTTGCACAAAAGCTGCAGCTTAAACCCTCAGTGAGGACCTGTGGCACAGAGAAGAGTGAAACCACAAATCCTCAGTCAAGCCTCATAAAAATTCCTGATTCATACACTGACAGTTACACACAGCATTAATGTGCTCAGCCAACCAACCTGTTGTAATCAGGTTACGGGCACAGCTTTAGAGAGGAAGATGGACTTGAGTTTAAACGGCTCAAGCACACAACTCACCTGGTAATTCCACATGTGGGTGTTAAACTGGTCATAACTAAATTTTATAAGTATCTAGAATCAGGAATTATAAACCAAAGTACTCCTAAATAGCACATCCGATTGGAACTCATAAATATGTAATGGTATCAGAACTGCTTATGAGATGCAGAGCACGGTAAATTACAGCAATGACTCTGTCAACTAGAGGAAAAATGAGCAAATTTACTTTTGCCCCTAAGCAGTGGATCACGAATCCTCTAGAAAGAGCCTCAGCTCTAACAGGTAGAGGGCTTTAGGAGAGGACTGAGGGCAAGGGAAGGCCCGGGACAGCCAGAACAGGATCAAAAATAACCAAAGCCTTCCAGCCATTTTATCATTTTGTGCTCTGAATCAAGCTATTTCTAGCACTAAACACTTGGAAAATGCAAGTTTTTACCATGTGACAACAGTGCCAAGTCACTGAACACTCAAGAGCACTTCCTTTACAGCTGTGCAGCAAAGCTGCCATTTCAAGTCTCAAGAGAGACATGGGGAAGGTGTCAGTCCTTCCATTAGCCATTTTACTTGCATGGATAACCAGCAATAGCCACACAGCCAGTTTTGAACTTGGGCAAAACATGTTCTCTCCAGAAGAGTAAATAAATGAGCTTTTCCATCAATGCCTTGCTTTTGCTTGACCAAGAGTAGCTTTTCCTTACTCAAATTTCTTCATGCATTAAACATTAAATTCTGCTCACGAGTTTGAAAAATTTAGGCCAGATAACTTTTCTTTTGCAACCTTTTTTTTTTTTCCTTTTGGTAAGAACAAAAATGTGGCTCTAATAGGCACACGCATTACAGCACTCTCGCATCTCCCCACAAAACCCACCCATGCTCTGGAAGCCTGTATTCATTTCTCCTGGTTGCTATCATTAACCAGCCAGCAAATCATTGCATAATAAAATACCAGCATCCAAAACACCTGCATGTTTTTGCCACACACCAGACATCCACATCCTTTTCTAGACAGCAGTACAACATCTCCCTTTCTAATGCAAACTTCTGCCCACCCACATACCCCACATAATGACTCAAAAGCAAAGGCAGGAGATTAATTATGCCTCTGATGTTCTCCAGGTTTTGTTCTCCCCATTATCCAATTGTGAAAGATTGGCATCCCTAAATTCACAGATGCCTTTCAGGGGACGGCTGCGGCTGTGCATCGGGGCACAGCACAAACGCCAGGAATGCCAACAGAGCAGCGCTGCGTTGTGACACTGCAAGATCTGGCCTGGAATTTTTACATACCATCTCTTCAACCACATTTCTATTCCAATACTTTCAGAAAACTGGGTTTTCTTCATTTACTTTCTCACCCTTAGAAACCTGTTTACTCCAAGATTAGGACCAAACCTACTGAGAGTTTGTTTAACTGGCAGTGCAGAATATAAAGACAGGCTTTTATTCAAGGGTTGATGAAGTAATCAAGTGCAATTCCCTTTCAAGCATCCCTTTAAGTACAATAAGCTAAACACTGGAACTCAGTAACTATTTTTTTTTTAATTAAAGTGAAAATCATCTCAGAAATATGTAGATAGCTACAAAAAATTCCCATAGCTACTACTGTCCTTTTCAGCTTTGTTTCTCCTCCTCCACAAAGAAGTTTCTGCTTTCATATTTTTGTCATTGGCTCTTATTTATTAAAAAAAATAACAGATAATTCAATCCCAGTGCTGAACTGTTTGGGGCTTCATTTGTGATTAGAGACTAACTTTGGAGTTTTGCCATAATTTTGCTGTGTCTACAGTTTATCTGATTTTTATTGACTCCTTTAATTAAAATGACTTGCAGTACAATATTAATTGATCTTGTGATAAAATAATTAATAGCAATTAATTTATTTTCCAGGAATTAGCATATGCATTTTTTTCCTCCAGATGTCATTCTGTGCCTCTCAGAAGCCATGCCCTTAGGACAGGAGAGGTAAAACCGCAGTGTTTTTTCCTCAAGATGCCCACAGAGAACGCACATCCCTTCCCCTCATCCCAGTGTCTCTGCAAACACAATTTGGTATTCCGATCACACCTTCATTGGCCCCAAATAATACGTATATCACTACCAAGTGATCACCGTGTAAGTTACCCACCCTGCCCCTAAAAGAAATGGTGAGGTGTTTCATGGAGACGTTGCCCAGGAAATGCTAAGACATTGCATTTTAATTTAATTATAGTCTTAAACACTAATAATTTGTCTACTGAGAGCATCATACAGACTATAAAATGAAGTCATTTTTTTCCCCTCTTACCAGCACCTCTTTCTCTCCTGGCCTCTCACGTTGGCATACACAGTGTAAGCCTTGGATCAAACACACATCCCTGTGAAGAGCATAAGGGTTTCTCCAAAGAGATGTCATACAGTGCAAGCGCATGTCAAGTGCTTACCTCTTCCAACAGACCTAGAACTACCTGGGGTCTCCTGTCTTATTTCAGAGAGAACTCCTTAATTGCAACTCAAATAACCTTTGGCTTCCAATTGAACTCAAGAACCTAAGTCCTTTTGAAGCTGGGAGCTGCACATCCCATGGATCTGCAGAGGCAGGCAAGCAAGGCAGGGGCAGACGAGCCTGCACATGTGATGCCTGATGCAAGGAACATGCAAAAAGGCATTTTGTTGGTGCTGGCAGCCCCGCAGGCTGGAGAGCACTGACCCTAGTGCACAGATGGCCTAGGAATGCTGGGCAAGAAAATTGCTTTAGAAGCACATGGCACTTCTTAATGCAGTGTCAAACACAGGGACCAGACCCCAGCGCAGCAGGCGCTCAAGGATTGTGAGTTTTCCATTTGAGAATCTTTTTCTGAGGCAGCATCAGAGAGATTTTGTTGCTGGTAGGTGTGAAGTGAAGCAGAAGAGATTTTATAGCCCTTAAAATCATAGAAAGGTTTGGGTTGGAAGGAAACTTAAAAGACCATGCCATTCCAACCCTCTGCCATGGGCAGGGACACCTTCCACTAGATTAGGCTGCTCCAAGCTCTGCCCAGCCTGGCCTTGAACACTGTCAGGGATGGGGCAGACACACCTTTTCAGGGCAACCTGTGCCAGAGCCTCGTCACCATCACAAGGAACAGTTTCTTCTGTACATCTAACCTAAATTTCCCCTTTTGGTTTGAATCAATTAGTCCTTGTTCTATCACTACACCCCCGGGTTGAAGACCGCTCTCTGGCTACCTTGCAGGCCCCCTTCCGATACTAGAAGGCTACTAGGAGGTCTCCACACAACCTTTGCTACCTAAAACCATGCAACCTAAGTAATCTTCTACACTACTGAAAAGCGTCAAGAACATACCACCTCAGAACCCCTGTTCATCACACCACAAACACTTCTAAGGCCAGTAATGCACTGAAGAAGGTGACCTGAACAACAGCATCCAAAACTGACTCCTGGCACATCATGGACCTGGCTCTGTGTGATGAAGTTGATACCTGAAAGCAAAGGAAATTGAACACCAAATGTAGTGCCTGTGGTTGGGACATCAGAAAGCTTTATGACCAAACGCTTTCCTTTTAACCGTTCTACCTGACTAACCTTTATTATAAAATTTTGTAGATTCTAAAAGCTGGTTTTCAAGCTGCTACTGTTTCATTTTAAACACAGACATATTTCTATCTGTAGCCAAGATCAAGAGCTGTCTTTGTCTAATACTGTGAACTTTTGAAACCCTAAAGGTGAATTACAATTTCTCTGGGAACTGCCTTTCCTACCAGCTCAGTTCTTTTCACAGAATTGTAAATTCTCTTTTCAACTACTTTTCTCAATGTTTGTCTCTTACATTTGTGTCCAGCGTTCAGCAGCTGGTACCAGCTCCCTTGGACATACAGATGTTTTTAAAAGGTTGTCTCCCAGTGCTGGTTTAAAGGTAAACTGGTGGGAGAAATGAACCCAGCTGAAGAGAGATTACAATTCAGGGTTACAATTTAATAAAAATACTACAAAAAATACAATGATACAGAGAGAAACTGGTTTTAACCCACAAACCCCAGATGTATAAGCCAGCACCCTGGGGCGTGAATAGAATGGTGTTTGTTAGCCCCTGTACTGAGCCCCACGTGGCCCCCTGAGTGCAAAGTAAAAGGAAAGGAAACCTGTTGGTGAGGATGATGGCCACAGTCTGGTCGAGAGTGGTGGTCGCAGTCCTGTTGAGGTTCTGGTCCTCCTCTGGATCCCATGAGTGGTACCAGAAGTCCCAAAACCCGAATATTATACATGCTCGGGTTCAGGTGGGGATGACCAGTACCTCTCCCAGGGCGGGGAGTTCCACAATGGGTGATTTACTCTGTGAGTCGTGGCATATTTTTGTAATCTTCAATGGTCAAGGTTGTTGCAGCTGCCTATTATATATCCCTATATAATATATAATCCCTATTATATATCTCTGTATCCCTAATGGCCCATGAGCAGGCATGACCCCTCAGGCTGGGTGTGAAGGTGCTGATGCCTCCCTGGAGGGGAGTTACCACGGCTGAGTCATTGGTGTGAAGACAGGAGCACTGCTCCATCTCACAGGGTTCTTTACCACCCACCTTGTGGCCTGAGGGCTCAGGTGTGCCCTGGGCAGCTGCTGCAAATGGTCCATTATTAACAGTTCAGCAGAAATGACACAGAGGGTGTGGGATACACAGTTTTGGTTACACCCACACAGTGATAAACTGGTCCTGGCCCCTGTCACTAGGACACTCATCCTGAAAACCACTTGTTACTTGCAGAAGAGTTGCCTTAGAGGACTTTGTCAGTCATTCCTGATTTATTACACAGGATTTCACAGCCCAAAGGATTTGCTTGATGTTTTATGATAGGCATAACCTGGAATTTTGGACACACTTGAACTAAGACACCACAAAAGCAGGCAGTTTCATAGAAAAAACATTTCCTTCTGTTGCACCAGCTTTGTTTTACTTCATCACTCCCATCACCTCCCTTTGGAGGCTGTACAAAAGCCTGGCACTGGGCTTGTCTCTTGTCCTTTTGAGGGGGGGGAACAAATGATGATTTCACCTTCCATTTCTTACTTGTTTCTGCGCAATTTTGACTTCTAACTACTCCTCTGAACTATTAATATGAATAAAATCTATACCTGCTTTGTTACAGATTGCATAAAATAGGACAATAATTATAGAAACCTCATACCCTGAAATTGCAGCTACCATGTCACAACTCTTCAACCCAGAATGAGTCACAGCTTTTCTTAAGGAGGGAAATGTCGCGTTCCTCGAGGGAAAAAGGAAGGCACGCTCCTCGGTGGGGTGAAGAAGGAATGGCAGTTACTTGAGGTGGGGGTCGGGTTTATATAGGGGTCCAGGGAAGGTTCTGGAAAGGTAGGTGGGGAACNGGTCCAGGGAAGGTTCTGGAAGGGTAGGTGGGGAACGCGACAAAAAAGGAATAGGTGGGCGGAGCTAGGGCGGAACGCGGACCATATAAGGGAAGAGGGGAAGGGGCATGTACAAATATGGGGAGAACTTTGTGGAACATTACCATACAAGGGAAAGGGTGCAATGCACGAACTGTGAACCAATCAGCAACTGCACTATTAAACAACCAATCAGAACTAGTAACTAAGGGAGAGTTAACCAATAGGAACATTTGAAATTGTTACGATTCCAGGCCTACTTATTACATTACGTAACACTAGCAAACTACACTAACCGTAAACCATTAAACTATGGACTCTTCTCCGGTGTTGCCCCTCCAGGCTCTAGGGCGGTTGCGAGCAGGCAAGTCCTTTTGTTTCATTGATTCAGTTTCTCTATTCAGATTATTTATCTTCCATAAATGATAATTGTCTGTGGCTCCCGCCACAGGGAAAGGCAAGGGAGATGTATTTCAAACTTTGGGCCAGAAATGCTCCACTGACCCAAGCCCAGCTTCCTGGCAGTGCCTCTTTGTCTTCCTTTTATCTCTTTTTATTTAACTGATAATACTTTCTTTTTTTTAAGTAATTTTGGAAAATCCAGAGGAAAAAAGAATGTTTTTATTGAGCTCACACTGAATTCTTTCTGAGGAGCTGAGTGGAATAACCTGTTTCAGCTCAGTTCATCCTCAACTACCCAATGTGTTGCTTCACAGCACTTATGATTTATTGTTTTGCTGATTTTTTAAGCTGAACTTGCAACTCAGAAAACACCGTGGTGAGCTGGTACTATCACTTCTCTCAACACAATTCACTCTGTCAGTGCCAATACATTTCTGTGTGGTCATTTCATTCTCCCGAATTTCTGGATACTTTAACTTGTCATCCCAAATCAGGATTACCATAAATGTTGAAAGAGCAGAACCTTCCCATAAGGCAGGACTATCAACACTGCATTTAGCCTTGTGATTTACATTGCTTCTGGTAGTGGAGAAGTCTTACGTTGCTCTTCAATAGCTCATTATCCAAAATCATTTGGCAATGCATACTTAAATAAAATAATTTAAAAAAAATCAAAAAAACCTTAAAGTAACCGTGCCAAGATTGAATGGGCAAAGAGTTGAAAGAAAAAAGCCACTTGGACTCACTGACCCTGCAGCATTGAAAATCAACACCAAGGTGATTGTGGGAGGAATGAGCTGTGACAAGATGAAAAAGTACCTCTACTAACCTTATAAAAGAAAATCTATGAAACGCTCAAGGAGATAAATAAAATCTGCTTCATGCAAGAATTATCAAGGCCTTCTTAAATCAGGAGGAATAATAATTCCCCTCTTGTCTCCTCTCTTTCTTCCCCTTGTCTGCTAAACATACGGAAACAAGCTTCTGGTGAACTCCCTTGAAATGGAGAGCTTCTAGTAAGTTCAACCACTGCAATAATTTTAACTGAAAGTAGACTGATTAAAAGTATTTTCTTTTTCTGTTTTCCAAATTAGTCTTTAATGGGATTGCAGGAGACAAACAGATTTTAGGTTGCTTTCATCAAGGAGAAATGGCATTGAAAAAGGAACTGTGACAATCGCACGGATGCTCTGTTGCCCTCCTTTTGCACAGTTCCCCAACAGATTCCTCACCAAAAATGTCTAAGTGCCTAATACAGATATAAATACCATTATTAGGCCTTACTTCACCATTGTCCTTCAAGAAGGCTCCCTAAGAAGTCACCAGAGAGCCCTAGATGAGGGCCATGTGGATACTTCTAAACCTGTACCGTGCACTGGCAGAAGAACACCACATCCTAAAAGAGGCAAGTGCGTAAGGAAGACAAAATTTTGCATGGCTAGTCAAAATAGATTGAAATAATTCAAAAGGGCTGCAGGGAGAAAGATTAAAAGGAAGATAATGAGCCAAGACACTGGATGTCACTATTAGTGGAACAAGACAAAGGCAGAACAGCTGTGCAGGATGACGGGATCCCTACCAGCAAGCTGGAAACAACATAATATTAACATGCCCATAATTTATTCATCCTTGGAAAGTTAAGATTTAGGTTTAGTATTACCAAGCAGCAACAAGTGAATGACAGACATTTATTTACATCACCCTTCAATATAGAGGTTAATAGATTGATTTACAGAGAAAGTTTGGACAACTTAATTGTGACAGCACTTTTAGGGGAAAAATAACAAACTTGTAACCAACATTACAGGGTCTATAATGCAGTAGATGATGTGAGATATTTAAATCTCCATTTACAGGCTCCAATATGTCATCAAAATTTTGGGGACTGGAGCAATTGGAAAAGCCACTGAATTCCACATTAAAGGCTCAATATTAATCAGCCTGAGGGAGTACTGTTAGTGGTGACCGTGCCCACTGCAGGCTGGTCACACAGGGACTTTCCAAACCCATTCCCAAACTGGCAACCCCGTACAAATTCAGCTCAGCCCTCCCCAGCACACAACACCCTCCCTGCCGGAGCTTCTCCAGCCCCAGCAGCTCCTTTGAGCCCACCTCTAAGGCTGTGCCAATTCATATTCCTGCCACACTGGTGCCAGCCCCAGCCATCCCCTTTTCCTGCCAAATCCCTTGCAAGCACTTGGGAAATCCTGAGGGGCGATGGGCTACTCTGCTTCTGGCTGGGCTGATCTCAGAAAAACATCCTGAGATTTTCTCCCTTGGAACACAGCAGCCTCCTGTCTCCTTGTTTTCCAGCCTAAGTCCTAAGTTGATCACTGAACCCTGCACTCCGATCTCTCATTGGTTTTGCAACACCTGTTCCAAATCCATAGCAGATTCCTTGAAGAACCAGCCTTTCACAGACCACATTAATAAATCAGCACATTTATGTGGCAGTAAATGTCCATAGCCACAAACCTTTTGCAAAGACCAGCTACATAAGAGACACATGGGGACAGAGTTCACTCTGAAGGTATAGTCAGCAATTCTGATAAATGGCTGAGCAATGTCAGATTCCAGAGACAGGGAAGAGGAGCTGCAGAAAGGGCAAAGCACAAGAGAATCTGGCCACAGCTCTCTGCAAACCAGTTTGCAACTTGGTGTTGGGATTTCTATTCCTAACAGTGGGCAGAGTTTAAATATGTAATGTGAGGTTCACACGTAATTTTGTGAATCATAACTGTGAATTTGATTCACCTTCATTTACTGAGTCAACTTTTAGGAGAATTTGAATTATGTCAAAAGAATTATTTGCATATTTAACAGTTACGTGAGTGTTAGCACACATGAACCTCCATTTGATGATTCATATGATAAACATTATTTGTCTTCAGCAAACAATGGAAACCATTTTAAAAAATACTTCCAGTCATCCAGTAAGAGATCAGAAATTATTAAGGATTACATATGTAGATGGTACCAAAGATTGACATGATTGAACACAACTTATTAGCATAAATATCCCTCAGAGTAGTTCTCTGCCAGCTCACGGTATGGGAAATATTTTTCCAAAGTACAGTAGATGGCAAAATCTTACAAATACTAGAAGTGTGCAAAGAATGTGAAATTGGCCATCAGCAATTTGATAACCACATCAGGAGAAGAAACCTCAGACCATTAGGAAATGATTACTTTAAATAAGGAAGTACTTATAGTTCATCTTTATTTAGCACAGTGAAGTATGTACTCAAGTCCTACAAGACAAAGACATTTACCCACATCATCTGAGTTAAATAAAAGTCAAAAAGCTTTGCTGCATGGTCAGCCACAGGCTCCAGGCTGGTATGAATGGTTGATGCACCTACGAGATGGACTGCAGGTACGATCAATGACGGCAAATAGCAACACAGTGGCAAACACATTCAGAGAGGATAATAACATGCAAATATGGTGTTCAAGAGCTGAACGTGTTGGACAAGTTCCTGGCAATCTACACAACCTACTGCATCACTCCTTTCTAAACTACATCTAATGCAGGCAGAAGTTAAAAACCTGAGAGCTTCACAAGTCCCATACTTTACGTGGGGAGTTTGTCCCAGGAACACACAGGAACTGATGGCTGCACATGCCAGCTGGTGTGTTGCAACAGGAAAAATCTTCCCACTTCCAGAAGAACTGTGACGCAGGAAAATCCTTTCTCAATTCCACTTTTTCAATATCTGGATAGGCATTCTGAAGCCTGTGATACAATCTCAAGCCTTACAAAGTGTGATTTCCCATGGTCTCCTGGCCCAGAGCGGGGATCTCATGAAGCATTCCAAGAAACCTCACAAAGGTCAGTAATTTCAGCAGAAAGGCTTATGCATCAATGTTTCTTGCTTTAGAGAACAGGTTCTCTAGAAAAATAAGCATGGGAGTAAAAAAAGTATTGTATCTGGTCAGAACCAAAATGTTCATTTTGAGTAGTATTAAAAATGTTTATTATGGCTTCATACTGTACATTCCCAAAATCTCCAGGATAGGGTCCATCTCCAAGTAAGAATGCAGCTCTACCTACTTAAACCAGGAGAGACTACCATTTAAGTCCACAGCACTTTGTAAATGCCTCAAAGTGGCTCTCCACGCTCAAACTTCCTTCAGGCACTGTAAGGGTCACCAGCACAGACAGGGGAAATGCAGGTTCTTTGAAATACTGAAGGCACTACATTCGCTCAATGAATTTTCTTTCTGGCTAATTTTTTATCTATGGGAAAAGAAAGCTCTTAACTGTCTTGATATTGAGTATACAAAGACTGTTTATTCATGTCATTACAGCACAGCTTGAAAGCCTTTGCTTTTTTTTTTTTTTTTGATTTATTTTTAACTATTGGGGCAGGGGAAAACACCAACAACCAGATTTATGAGGCTGGCATGAATTCAAAGCCAAATTTGATCAGAAAAAGCTTTGAATATATGACACAATAACTAAGCCAGTTCTGTGAAGCTTTTGATATTTGTGGTCTTCCCTCAAGCCATGAAATCCTACCAGAGAAACTTCAGCTTGTCATACTCTTTTAAGAAATATCCAAAGGCTCCCCAAGCCCAAATCTCTTTGGAGTGAAAGCATCATCCATGCTACGTATTATCATCTTCTCCATGCCTCAAACTCCAGCGACTTGAAGGTTATCTCAGTGCACCAAGAGAGCCACTCAGAGAACACCAAACTGAAAGGCAAGTGACTTTCCCAGGACGTACCTTGCGAAAGGTCATAGCAGTTCACATCAGGAGCAGCCAATTGCCCTGTTAGAGTTTTAGGGAAAGAGGATGCTTTCTTAAACAATGGGAGTCACTTCAGGGCTAAATTCCCTTGAAGTGCCAGATATTAGCTCCAATCAACGACTAACCCAAAAGCAAGAGCTGCGTTCATATATATTGATTTTTACTGAGTCCTGACCTACACCCATCACAATCGATCCAACTGCTGCTGACACAGCACCATAGATCTTTTCCCTGGGTCTTGCCTTAAAGTCCAGAGGCACTTTTCTTTGGAAAAGAATAGGTTTAATTTTGATCACAAAACATCTTTGCATGATTCACTGCCACTTCTCACAGCCTCCTGAATTCTTCATTAGTTTACAAAACAAACATGGGTAATGGCATTTTATTTTGTTCTTGGCCTTGTTAACTTAGTACAAGTGTATAAAAACGAACACTGGCAGTCAGGGATTTATCCTGAGCTCAAAGTCATACCATTTCTCTGGGTCTCAAGTCTTTTTCATGGAAGTGAAACAAGGGCAAAGCCTTTCATCCTGTTTATCTCTGAAGAGACTGAGTTGAAAGCCTGTTATGGTGCCCATGTTCAAACCTTGATCGAAATATCATAACGACCAGATGTTTTCTTTTCACCTTGGTGGATCATTTCCAGCTGCCAGAATACAGAGGTAAGGGTAAAAAATCTCACTTTTCTGGATCCCCTGCAAAAGTTTGGCCTGTGTTCAAATCAGGGAGGCCTGGCCTTCCCTTGCCTGCCATTTTTCCAGCCTTGGTCTGGTTCTGGAGTGGCTAAAATCTCTTCATGGCCCTCCTGAAGACTCCTCCGTGTTTGCTCTGCTCAGAACACAAACACAAAAGGTGGTTCTTGTGCTTCCACAAGCAAAGAGTCCTACAAGACTACCAAGTCCTACAGAGCGCATGAAAATGCAACACAATTTGGGGACTTTTAGCCCAAATACAAAGTCAGTTCAACTGCTTGCCCTGGCAAAGAAAAAGTGTCAGTGACATGGAAATCCTTCCTAAAACACTGCATGATGGGCCAAGGGTACTGAAAAACTGACGGCTGCAGCTTGTGCTGAGCTCTAAGATGTTGCTAAAGCCAACCAGGCAGAGGGACCAGCGAAGCTGGACATGGCACAGAACACACACAATATGTACCTGTGTAAGTCTTACAGGAACTTCCTCTGCCTAGAAACACTCCTATTTTTGTACTCCAAAAGCCAGCAAAGACAGCAGGGATGGTAAATGGAAAATAGTGCAACTTTTCAAAAATGTGCAGACTGTGCAGTCAGAACCTGAGGAACAAGAATAACGACACCAACAGGCTCACCCAGCGCTCATGACCCCCTTGGAACCAGTGGCACCACTCTCTTCAGACACCAGTGCCCTGAAATGCCTGCTCCAGCCCATGGACTAGAAGGACTGACCCCACAGAGAGCACAAGCCAAGGTAGCCCATGCCCTGTCCAGCAGTCCGCTGGTTTTAAGCCAAGGACATTTCCCCACAGCCGTCTGAGAACTCATTTTGCCAAATTTGAGGAAAACTGGAAGAAGCAAAGTTGACTGCCCCCAACTCTTGACACATGGCTGGCAGCTCCAACAACTCAAGCCCATAAAAGACTACAAACTCCAGGGACACGATCTGTGTTGAGCTGACACTTGGCTCCTGTGAAACACGGCTGCCTTGACTGGGGCTGCAGCGATCAGAGCAGAGCAGCCTTCTGGGACTGGGCAAGAAATAACCTCTAAACCACATGCACACTAAAGCACATTGTGCAACCATTTGCTGGTGGCTTTGTAAGGAAGCTCTTGGTTTTTTTGTTGGGTTTCGGGATTTTGTTTAGGGGGGTGTTTTTTTTTTCACCAGGGTGTAAGAGATCTAATGCACAAAGGACGTGTGTATAAAAGAAGAAAAGGAGATTTAATCCAAAGCTCTCTTTTTCATAGGCTGATTTATCCTCCCTAGTGGAATGCAGCTTTTCCACTATTAGTGTCCACTGGAATGAGAATTCTGAGTAAGTGCATGAATTGATTACAGAGTGAATTAAGGTAGCCGTGGTCTCAAAAACATCACAAAAATTAAAATAAATTAGAAAATTCCCCAGGAAATAGGGTATTTTTGAAAGAGATTCAAAGTGCCTAACACAATCTGTAAACTGGTGCGAATCTTTCCCTGAAGGAATGCAACCTCCTATCCCAGGAACACAATTCAAGCATCTGAATTTGCTACTGCTGGCATCATTTACTCTCTTTGTTGTAGTACCTGGCAAAAGCAGATGTCACAGAACCCTCTGCAAGAAAATCATTGATTCGATACAAACATGGACTTAAGGATTATAGATATTTGAACTATTTAAAAAATAACCCATCACCTAAACATTTTTCCATAGCTAAAGAGGAGTTTTGAATAAAAATTTTTATTATGCTCCAGGAAAATTTTGCCTGCCATGGAAATCATGGACTTTGGGACACTTCAAAAGGACCCCAAAAAAATTCACTGGATAAAGCTGTAGTTTTTATTTTCTTGGATTTAAAGTATGTGGAGATTGGAGCAGTAAAGTTTTTGCTTTTCACATTTTTTCAGCGTTTTGTTGTGGGGTCTTTTTGAATGGGGACTTAGACTTTTCAGATATAAATTGATTACCCTGAAATCCCTCTCCATTCACTACAACTGACACAAAGTTCTGATCTGTCCTACTGTTTCATAGTTCAGAGATCTCAAAGGACAGACACTTTGAGACCCCTTCAGAGCCCATATCTTCAGCAGACACATTTCTAATTTATTTCTAAACCCCATAACAGAGACGTCTATATGGATCTGATAAAGAGATACACTGTCAGCATCTACAAACAAACCTTTTTGTACCACTAAAACTTGCATACAAAAACACACTGAAGAAAGAAAAAACAGTGTCTATAAAATTAAGGTAAAGCATATTAAATCCTCGAACAGACACTTTCCTAGACACAGGAAGGCGGGTTTAAGTTCAGGTGGTGTGAACTTTGTGCCAAGGGAACAGCAAGGATCCCAGCCTCTCACTACCTTAACATCTCAATGGGACTTACAATTTCTAACATTGCAATTGCAGAAGGAATGGGGGAAATTCCCTCACCCCACCGTGTGAAAAATTTCCTCATGTCCCTCTGGATAGTGATTTTAGAGTGGTTGTGAAAGTTTCATTCCTGAAGCCTGATTCAAGGTTCTGTATAAAAAAACCTCAACTCGCTGATTCTTCTCACCTGTGTGCAGTCTGGTCACAGGATACTCTCTGGGAAAAAGTGTAACTGAACAACTTTACAGAAATAAACCTTGGAGTAATTTCCCAAAAAGGCAACAAAATCCAAACTGTCATTTACTCTACTTCAAAATGCAACATACCCTGGCAAATGCCAGTGAGCGACGGGATGTTGTTTAAAGAGGGTAAGAGCAATATCCAGCTGGAGAAAAAGAGACACACTGCCAGAGACACCGTTGGCCAAGAAATGCCAGTTTTAGAAACAACACACAAAACTATAAATGGCAAAGACCTTCAAAGGAAAAGTGAAGTATTTTCTTAACAAAAGCCAAATCTGAACCAAGGGGCAGTCTTATAAGAACTTTAAAAGAAAAAGAAGTTTCACTGAAAACATGTGAAGGGAAAAAAAATCAACCAGGTGGATATTGCCTATTTTAATCTTGGTCATTTAAGCCCAGCTCACTTGATCAGCCTTGAAGCACGTGAACCGAGCTATTTTGGAGATGTTGAGCCACACTGCACTGAACGGTGCTGCCTTCTACCCCACCTCTGGGAGGCTGCAGCTGGGAGAGACTGGAAAGCTGCTCCCTACTCTTTAGCTGAGGACCGTGAAAAACATTCTGTATCAAATTAAAACAAATAATTGGAAAGTGCTGCCTGCACTGTGAAATCCATAATACTTTTTCCCAACTGCTCAGCATCTAAGTGCATGCTCTGCAAACAGACCTTGCACTTGCTTGATCTGCCACCCTGAGCCTTTAACTGACCCCTTTTTTTGACCACTTGTTGTTCTCTCGCAGGATCTAAGAAAAATATAAAATATATTGCTCTTGGTAAATATTTCTTATGCACGAAAGCAAGATAAAATTTAACTGCTTAAAAGAAAAAGTCAATTGCCTCATTATATGACACCTCTTTTTTCTGTTTTAAACACAGCCTTTGGAAAACACGAGATTTTAAATTACACCTGCTCTGCAATTACTAGGCCCTTGTTTTATACTGCTTTGCGAGACACAACCCTGACAAAGGAATGTTTTATAAAGCCAGAGAAATCCCACTTGTCACACTTGTCTGTGGGTGCCAGGCTGGCCATTTGACAAGCGGCTGCTCCCAGCCCTCCCCAACCCACACGTGGAAGAGCTCAGATCTCACTCCCACACTTCGGAGAATGAATAAAGGTACACGAACAGTTGGAGAAGAAAAATACCGGGAATTATCCAAGATGGCAGTGTTTCAGGTGAAGGGCAATTTACCGTTCACTTGCAATTACTGCTGCACACCTCGGGTAGCTTGAAGATTGTCAGTGCTTCTATCGATTGATTTCCAAAAAACATTTGTTGTCGAACATTAAAAAAAAATAAAAATTGCAACAGGCTGGATGCAGGTGTCTGTTTAGATACCTGCCTGTCACTAAAGGTAAATGAATTTTAACTGGCTCAGTCACAGGCAGAGACACAGAAAAGGCAAAGATAACTAAAGGCACAATGGGAACTAATAGAGAAATCCCCCCTGATGGCTCCAGTGCTGCCACATTTTCCCTGGTGAAAGAGCCACCCCAGCGCTTATCACAGCCATGAAATGGGATAGAGGAACAGCACATCACCTCGCTGCCCACTCTCCTTTATGCCGGCACCTCTAAATATTTATTGAAACTGATAGCCCAGGCACTGCAATTCAGCGGCTCAAAGGCCAACTTTATCATGTTTTTACACACCCAAGGAGGCTAATAGTTAAGATTCTTCCAGATTTTGGAACTAATTGCAAGTCCTCAGCATGCAGGGCCTAATGATAGCTTAAAAGTATCAGCTCTTAGAGCAGGGAGGAGTTTACTCTACAGAAACCTGATGTTGACTGATTCACAGGAATAACAGGTAAACTAGTCAGGTTCAAGGGTCAGAGAAATCCCTGTGTTTTAGGTGCTTACCTGAACTACTGTGGGCTCTCGTGGCTGATGGGCTGCAGCAGAAGCTCCTCGCAAGCAATCTCTGAAAGACTTCTGGTACTCACGACACTTTCTACTATAGCTGGTATTTCGGACAGGTGCAGGTGAAACAAAACAACCCTCTACTTCAGCCTATTGCTGTGTGCTCTATTTCTCTTGGATGCTCTTTATTACCTGTGCCGCAATAGAGGCTGGGAGCAGGACTGACCTAAAGGAGAAAGTCCCTCCCTTGGGCAACTGATGGCCAAACTCCCAAGGCATGAGAAAACCATGAGACGCAGCAATCTCTTGTGAGGAGCAAACAGAAAACTCAGCTTTGAACCTGCAAAGTACCATCAGCTAGAGAGAACATGCTTATGCTTCCCTTTGCTGAGGGAATCGCTCTGCCAGTAGTGAGTGTTTGAAGGAGTTGGAATTAAGGCCGGACTACAGATTTCTGGGCTTTCATCAAAAGCTCTCCCACTGAACAGGTGGGAGGCGGCATCTGAGGGACAACTGGATGAAAAGGCTGGCAGGTTACACAGTGTAAAAAAAAAGTGAAAAATAATGGGAAGAGTGAAGTTAATTAAACATTTCTGAGACTTTGAAAAAGGCTGAGGTCCCCCCCCTCAGCAGAGGCAACACTTTGGGACAAAGCAGACGGCACCTCTCCCACCAACAACCTGGTTTTCAGCATTTGAGCAAGTTAATTTTCCTGAGGCATTCAGCTATGCACCTTCTGACAAGGCATGTTGTTCTAACAGATCAAAACTCTGTTGTTTTTAAAGTCTCATTAAATACATATTCAGCTGTCATACATTAGCACACATTACAAAAATGAAATTGATGGTTGAGACTTAAAATCCAGCCTGATGTGCTGTCCCTAATTTACCCCGGCTCTTTCAACAGACTCTGCATACTGTGTGATCTATTACAGCGTTTTCGCTGTAATGCTGAAACACAAAAATGGATGAGTCAAAGGCAGCACGTCAGGTCACATTTTTCAAGTTTAACTCAGGATTTAATAGCATTTGGAGGTGTAAACCAGACTATTACAACCGTCTTTAAGCTAATCTCCTCACGTAGAAGGGAGCATACGTGTCCCACACACAGGTATCCCTGCTAACCCCCTCTGCTGTTAACCATCGCTCGACACAGCTACTGCGAGACAGAACCCTCTTTTTCTCGTTTTCTACTGACTGCTGCTGAATAATCAGTTTAGCCTGTACGTCAGGAACCACAGGCATTGTTCTTGTCAAGGCAAAGGATTCACCTCCAATTCAGATACAGAAACACATGGAAAAACTGCTACATTTTCACAAAGCCTTGGAAATCACTAAATTCAGAGCCAATGTTTATGGGAGCACAGCACTGTGAGTCTCTGCAGGACTTTGTGTGTCTAGTTAGAAGTCAATGGCTAACATGAATTCATTTGAGAGCTCAGCCCATGTGGAACACGAGATACATGGCTCAGATCCTGGCTGTGAGCTCAGCTTCCCTGGAGAGGTAGGTACCGTGAATATTAAAGCTGGTGGATATCAAATGCAAATGCTACCATGGGAAAATAGTGCACTGGATTTTTCTGCTAATACCATGCTGGTGGGTCAGTGCAAAGGTTCCGGACAGAAGTGCAAATTCACCACTAGAATAAAGAAACTGGAGGTAAAGGCACCTGGAATAGGAGCCTCCCCAGGACCAGGGCTTGGCTGCTGTTTGGCACATCATATAGAAACCATAACCAACACCACTTCTATGGGCTAAAATGTTGAGATTTTAGGCCAGGCAATCAGCATCACACCTCAGTGGGGATGTACCTGCCCATCCTAACCCCAAATCACAGAATCATCATAGAATACCTTGGATTGGAGAGGATATTAAAGATCATCTACTTCTAACCCCTTGCCATGGTCAGGGACATCTTCCAGTAGACCATGTTGCTCTGAGTCCTGTCCAACCTGGCCTTGCACACTTCCAAGGATGGGGCAACCACAGCTTCTCTGGGCAGCCTGTGCCAGGGCCTCACCACTCTCACAGTTTCTTCAACTCTCTGGACGGTTTGGACTGAAACTCCACAGAGCAGAACTCCCTCTTCTGAAATAAAGTTTCCTGTAATGATATGATACTCAGGTGGGGCTTTTTGGACTGTGTCACCATACAAATACTGTACAGACATAGACCTAAGGTATTTATTGTGCCTTTTTTTTCAAATACAAGAGTAATAATTCTCTCACCCAAGGAGAATCACCTTGTTTGTTATAATTCATTTTTTAAAAGACTAAGCTGCCTTTGGCTTCTTAGACTAGCAAAAAGTGAAATTTCTTCTTTTGATCTTCAAATAGCCTTTGAATTAAACACTTGTTGCAGCAGGAGAAAGCCTGAATTGTTTGATTTGCGTTCAAGAAGAGATGGGATACTCTAGGATGAAAGGCAGAAATGAAGGACTGAAACCCAAAGAAGGTTTAGAATGGCTGTCAAAGCTGCTGGGAGCAAAACATGGTGCCGGGCTTGGTTCCAGCATATGTTTTTTCCCAGTGCCTTGTGCTAGATGCAAATAAACACCAGAAAGAGGGTTGGTGGCACAGCGTTGGGATGGAGCCCACCATCCCCAGTGTCTAATTCCTAGCCCTAACTGGACGCTTATGGTGTTTGGGCAGAGTTCTAGATGCAGCCTTCCCTTATCCTTTGGAAGCTCATCCTGAGCTTTCACTGCAGGTCTCAGCTTTTTTTTTTAGGAAACTTTGCCATGCATCAGCCTTGAGGTGAGACATAGATCCTCAGGTGTCCTGACACACTGTCCCACTTCACTTTGGGAGCCCCTCTTGTCCCTCTCCTTGGGTGGCACCTGCTCAGGGCCCTGGGGAATTAGAGCTTCTCCACAGATACTTCTGTGGAGATACTTCTGTGAATGTCACCACATTCACTGTGACTGCTATGCTACAAACCCACAACCACTTTCTCTCGGTTCAGCCTTTACTCCAAAGTCTTTTTTTTTTGTTGGTTTAAACAAATGCAGCCTAATTGCACATAGGATGCTGCAGAAATGATTATCCAGACCTGATAACATCAGTGATAAAACATGGCCCGTCTCATTTTCCAAGCACAGATTTATAAAGGGAGTACAGCACAAGTGTTATTTCACTGGTCGATGTTCTTTTTATAGAGAATACTCTCCATTGGGGGGGGGGGGCAGGGGGGGCTTTAAAGTTCATTTTTCAATTTACAAGCCCCCTATGTACTTTTCATCAGGATCACATCAGGGACACCCTAAGATAACCTGAGGGAAACAGGTTCAGCATAGGAAGAGCTCCAACAACCTGTGGGAAGTAGGCTAAAATCCATAATAACTATGGAAAACAAACTTAAATCAAGGTAAATCAACAAAAAACATAATAGAAAATGTGCAGATTAGAGATAACCAGCTATTATTGCGGTGAAACAATTTCACATTAAAGAAAGAAAGAAGGGAAGGCAAAAACCAACTTCCAACCTCAATTCAGTTCATGTGGGCTCAGCATCTTCACTGCTGACACAGATCTAAACCTTCCTAAGTCTGTAATAAAACACATTAAATGGCTTGGTAAACTCCACAGCCTGATGGGGGCAGCTCCAACTGCAGGTGGGTGCTCGCAGAAAGCTGAACTGAGGTGCTCCAAATGAACCTCGGGGCCGGGAATTAGCAGGTCTGAAACACCTTACAAATACTTTTTCCATCCTTTGATTTTTGTTTATAGCATAAAACCCAGTTTCTCTGGATTAAGCACCAAAAAATTAAAACACCCAAACATCGACATTTTTCTGTTTCTGTGCCATTTCCTGTGTTTCATTTGGCAATGCCGGTAAATTCAGTGGAGATGTTTAAGATGTTTCAAAACAAATTGCAGTTGAGGTGTTTAAAAAAACACTCCAGGCTTATTTCCTGTAGAACCCCACTAGCAGAGATAACAGCACATCTAAGAGCCCAATAATTCGAGTTTAACCAAAGAAGTGAAACAGCTTCACAGCACCCACATACTCTCAACTTATAAGCAAACAAACATTATAGAATTAACAAAGAGTTGCCAACCTAATTAAAATCAATCCACCGATAGCTTTAAACACCAAGGGAGCCTGATTAGAAGCTGTTTATAGTAGCTGCTTAAGCAAATTGTGGAGGAGTAATAATTCTGTCACTTGCCAGAAAGATTTTTCTCACCTCCAAAACATTCCTTCAGCTTCAATTTATTTAAAGTTGATGTTTTAAAACGAACCTGCATCTTTTGTGGCATAATTTCTTCTAAATAATGGAGTTGACAAAAGCCATTTATAGCAGTGACCGCTTCTTGTGCATCACCATGTGCTCATGAGGCTGCACAAAGGGTTTCTCTGGGTAGCAAAAGGAGTCAGTGGTGTTCAAAACTGCCCAGCCAGGAAGTGCCCAATACTCTGGTACCAGTTGCTCAAATACACGGTCTGCCTTTATGCAGCAGAACTGATTACAAATGGGACTCTCCACCAAATTTTAGATGGAATATATTTATCCCTCCACATCGTTTCCATTTTCCCATCAGTTTGAGTGAACCCCTTTTGCAAAATAGACAACAATTGTTTGAAAGAATTTTTCAAATTTGCTACGAATGTGTGGCAGGGGTGGGAGACAGGAAAGATTCCGAAATACAGGAAATGTTTCATCCCCTCGACATGTCCACAGCTCTCCCCTGCAAACTGCCCACATTCAGACAGTGCCGCTCCCACGCTCTGAACTGCACTGGCCCAAGAGCCTTTCGGGGCGCTCAGAAAGTTTTAGAGTGTTGGTAAATAGTTTCATTTGGGAATTCTTCTGTCAGGGCATAACATGAGACTCTGAGATTAGCTCAGTTGGTTAGAGCATGGTACTAATAATGCCAAGGTTGTGCATTTAATCCCTTTAGGGGCCATTCACTTAAGAGTTGGACTCAATGACCCTTGGGGATCCCTTCCAACTGAGATTATTCTGTGATTCTGCTCTTTCATCTTTCATCCACCTGCAAAAGAAGCAATGCCAGACAACTAAGGAGGAAAGAAAACCCTCTAAGTGCTCCAGTTGGATGCTAACTATTCCTGGGGAGATAACCCAGACAGAGAGACACAAAAAGTGAATGGGAATATACTTTCTGAGACACAATGCTCTCATCCGTTCCTGTTAATATGCACATGAATAGCCACGTCTGTGGCTGAGAAAAGACAGCACCTGAACATTTTGCATAAGTTTGGCTCGTTGGGAACACAGCACATACCTCGCCCTAAATAAGGAGGTTTTTTCCCCAGCTTCTTTCCAGTGGTTTCAAGAATGCTATTTGCCAAAGGGAGAGAGGGCAAGATTTCAAAAAACGTGGAGATCTAAGTGACAAATGAAATTGTGCCTGAGAGATAACACTTTCAGAAAGCAAAAACATTTTAATTTTTTTTTAACAGGACAACCAGGCCATGCTGGCTTCTGGACAGAGATGCTCTGTAAGTCAAGAGGAAAACTATGAGCCCTAGGCAAATTTGTATGCACCTTGAAGATAGTAAATCTTGAAAACTCCACCAGCAAAGTGCCAATGCTGAGTTCAAGCATGAAGTGGTGTTTCTTCCGTTCCATGACTTGTGTATTGTGTGACTAGTCTGACCACAAATTGTATTAAAATCCCCTTTTGGCAAAAGCACTGAAGCGGGAGAAAATTGCAATGGGAGACAAAGGTTATGCTACATGTTCTTCAGAACCAAGAAATCCTTGGAAAACACGGAGATTGAAACGCAGCAGCCCCGGGATTGTCTGTCCTGGACTGTCTGGACATTTCATAGGGCCAATCTGACACACAGGACCTTCTGGGGCTGCAACAGATACCCAAATATATGAAATCCCCCAGCACACAGGTGCCCTTCCTGCTCCACACTGTGAGATCTCCGAGTCTAAAACGTCCAAGGGAGGAGATGGCAGAGCTCCTCTAGCACCAGAACCTGAGCTGCTCTCACTCCTGTCATTACATATTTTTGTCTCAACTGTTTTATTTCTTCTTAGCCACAGGACTAGCAAACCCCAGGGAGATGCCCATCTCCACTCTCCCCACCTCCTCCTCCCCTGGCCAAGCTCAAAGGTAGCAACAGCAGAATGTGCAACCTCAGGCTGTGCAAGGACATCTGCAGCCCTGAACAAATCCCTCTCCGCTGCTCTTTCAGGAGCTGAGTGGGAAAGCGAAGTCTAGAGTCTCAATCTGTGGGTGCCGCCCCTCCCCTGCAATGGCACAGCTGCTGAAGTGCATTTGTTTTTAGAAAGAGTTTTTTCAGCATCCAATTCACAGAGCTTTGCTTTTTCCTTTTTCCTTTTTTTTTTCCCCCTAATGTGTAAAGTGCTTTGTGAATGGGCCAGCTAAAATTATTTATAATGAGCTAATTTCCATAAAATTGGACTAATTAATTTCCATGCTGCCTGATGAAAATTGCTAACATTGGCTTTTTACTGACAATCAAGGTCCTGCAGGCAGTTTCACACCCATCTGACTGGAAGGAGGTCCAGGCTGGATTCTCAGCAAGTGTAAATCAGCAAATAGCTACTAAAACAAGCAGAGCAGTGTGTTCATTTACACAGGAAAAATAGTTTGGGCCACTTCACAGTTTATATGGGGGTAACAGCGTGTTATCTTCGATTAAATGCATATATAAATAGAGAGGCACAATGTAAAGTTACTTCTTCAAGCTTCTGAAAGCTAAGGAAAGACTTAGCTCAAGTGAAATACATTTACTGTCCAGTATATTTAGGGAGAATATCAGCCTTGGTGCAGCAGTCAAACAGGAGGGCCAGCTCAAAGGGAGAAGGAAAAAATAACCTTACAGGAGTGCTATAGTGCCTTGAGGTTTCACAAACAGCCAAGGGATTTGTGTGCTCCTAATGGATTTGCATATGAAAATTGCCACTAAAGGGATTAATATTACCCTTTTAAAAGCCATTTCACACGGTATTAGTGAACACAGGTCCATTTATGGCCAGTCCTTCTGGGAACAGTTGACTTTGCAAAACAAAACTATGATGACCTACATCAAAGGGATTTCACAGGTATAATTAAAGGCAGTATTTGACTGGGCTCAGAAGCAGGAAAGTGCTCCTTGTAGCATCTTTGTGTTGTGGGCTACACTTTGACAGTATTTTCTAAATCACATTAAGCTTTAAGTCCCTAAGCCCACACACCAACAAAGGCAACTACTGTTGGCATTTGAAAATGTACCATTGAGTTGTATCACGGGCATGAGATGCTTCTTGGACTCCTAAGAAAAAAAAATCAATTGATATTGTCTTATTATTCCCATCTGAACTCTTTCCTGCAAGCTCAGAGGTCTAGGTTTGTGACATCACACCCTCTGCAATGTCAACATTCACACCTCCAGCCTCCCTGATAACACAGACCATCTTTCTTAAACAGAAATGTCTTTCAGGTTAGCACTCTGGATCCACTTGTTTGCCATACTACGGTGCACCTACATAAAGCAAAACTAAACACCTTGTTTTTCATGTCTAAATGTTGCTAAATGACACTGTATCAAGCTAATTTTGCCTTAGGCTTATTAACACAAATTGAATTTGGTGCTAATCAGGTACCACTTTAGTATAGAATATGGAAATGTGTGATTTGCACTGACTGCTGTAAAATACAGTTATTGTACTTGCGCAAGACACGGATCTTGTGAAAGACCCTACAATTACTAGTAGTCACACATCAGCTGTAGTTTATTGGATACTGCCTGAGCAATTTAACTGTTCTTAGTCTCAGGCCTGCACTTTCAAGTGAACTACATAAATTAGGGGGCAGATGTTTCAGCTTTCAAATTTATCCCGTGCCTCTTCACCTTGCAGACCTCAAGCTCTGCATGGGAATCTGTGGCTTCCAAGACGCTTCTGTCCAGAAGTATTCTGAGATGCTACGGAGCAATGTCTGCTAGCAGCTGCGACACGGTATCCACCTCCCAGAGCCAGAGGGGCAAGCACAAATGGTGGGGTTGCAGCATGAGGAAGGGGTGAGAGATGCCATGTGGATATCCTGAATGCTCTCCACACTCCCCCATTTGACACTGACTCAGCTGCCCTGCTGCCTCCCCGGGAAATATTAAAACCTCTGTGGTTAAAGCTGAGATCTCTCCTTCAGTGTATCCCACTGTAAATGCAGGTACTTGTGTTATGGATATAAATGCCAATCCTTTTTTACAAAAAGCAACTTCTCCCAAGAGGACCAGAGCTACCTATTGCATTGCGATACACATACTTAATACACTGAATTTATAACAGTTTTAATAGCAATTAGTTAAATGCTCAGTTTCCGAGTGTTTACAGCACGCTCAACATAAGGAAACGCAACTCCATGATTACTGCAACTTTGACATACAAGATTTATTCCCATCTCTGGCAATTGCTGGAAACTCTTTCAGAGTTCATTCAAAGACTTCATTTCTATAGTGTCTTCATATACCTTATTAGTTGATCACTTACTAGGCAAAACTGCAGTAGAGATTTATGTGAATATATATATAATGTAGCTAAAACATTGATGTATGTCAAGCTAGCATGTCTTTCTCCTTTTATTTCCCCTCTTGCCCTTATAAACACACTTTACTGAAATATTAATTATGATTTTTCTTTCCCTGTATGTGGCTACATTTGTCTTTTGCTTCTATTTACTGCTTCATGACAGCTCATGAAAAGACAGTCAATAACTCTCTTCTCCACTCCCAGGACATCTGAATGGAGGATTTGCAAGAAAAGAAGAGATATTAAAAAGCTGTATGGTGCTGGGGAAGAGGACACAAGTAGCAGGCCATGGTGATGCTGGATGATATTTTCTAAAGGGGCAAGGTCACACACAGCACAAGCTGCCAGCTTACCCACAGAGGAGACAGGCAGGATTTCCTATCTGCATCTGCATCTGCATCTGACCTGGGGTTTAATTCCCTTTTGCAAATGGAAATCAAGTACTTCTGAACAGGGTAGTCCTGGCTATTAGGGAAGGGATAACCCCAGATTTAAGTACATTAGAACAAATGCAAAATATTAGGGCGATTAAAAGGCGAGTGAATACCAGAGGGATGCTGTAACACACTATGTGTATAGGCAGTCCAGAACCATATGGGACATCATGATCACAACTAGAAAGGAGAAAGCCAAAATAAGGAAAATGACACTATAAAAGGATGACCACTGAAATGAAGAGGAGAAATTATAAAAATATTCCCAAGACTAAGTGGTGGGGAGGAGATGAATTCCAAAATCCCGTTCAGCCTCCCTTGATATGTATTACCAACACTGAAAAGATGTGAAAGCCATCAAACTAAACCTGATAAATAGATATAAGAAATTAATTCCAATGCCCAAGTAGCTCTGTCTCTTGCTAAAGGTACCACTGAATTCATGCCTTTAGGAAAGGATATCAGTGTGGGTCCCACAGCTGAAGAGACAACCAGGTTATTCTCAGGTATAGCAGCAAGTCTTTTAAAGGTGCAAAGACAATCTCCAGTCCAGGGGCACTGAGCTGTGCCTGTGATTGGGGCTGAGAAGGAGCTCTGGCCGTGAGAAAGGAGTTGCTGCCTGCACCAGGCACACCTATGGGTTCCTGCCTGGTCCAACCCCATGGACTCTACTCAATGGGTTGGCAGCCCTTTGAGAACCACCCTTCCTCTGCTGCTTCTGCTGTTCCCTGCAGCAACCTCCCCTATTCACATTTCCACATTTCAGTTGCTAGGTTTTGCCCAAACCACAAAAAAGTTCAACCCTTCAGAAAAAATCCACTGAAGTTCTGAGAAACAGCTTCAGGTAGATTAACAGGAACACTTGCACCAGCTGAAGAAGGTGCAACAACATGGCAGCCACCTTCACTCCATTAGGATTTGGGGACCCCAAGGCTAAGAGCAGATTCTCAAGTTGAGATGAGCAGTGGCCGTTCTTGGGGGGCCCCAGTTTCCTCCGAGAACCGGATTCCACGACCTGAAAACATGGGGTTGGGCTTAGTCCCGAGCTGTTCGCACAGTGTCAGCCCCAAGCTAGCAGAAGATACTCTACGTCTATCTGACATTACTGTACACTCGGAGTCTAAGCTCTCCTGTGTCACTTAAAGGAACTTTTGTAGAGTGCTATTGATATTACACACCACGGCCTAAACAGACAGACTTTTTAAGAGAATGTATCTTCTATGCCTATGAGAGAGGAAATACAATTAAATCCTTTCAAGACAGAAAAATGTGCTTTTTATCAGGAAACAAACTTCCCCAACTTCTAACAGGAAAGAGGCAACCAAAAGAATACATCATTCTGCTCAATAAAAGTTTGTTTTTCTGCAGACTGTGGTAAATTCAATCTAGAAAAATATTAAAGTATATTAAAATCCTTTTTTTTAAATGCAATAGCTTTATTCCATTTTGCCTATAACTTACTGCATATAGGATGTGTCATCATAACTGTATTTTAAGGCTAATTTTTTCACAGACATTCAAAAGACACAGGTGTCCAATTTTCATTCATTTGTGTCGTAGTTCAGGGGAGAACTAAGATATCTATGTTGACCAGGAGAGAGAGAAAGAAATAATCCCTCTCCTTTAAATTTAGAAAACGGAACTTTAATTAGAAAAAAAAAAAATATATATATATATGAAAAGGATAACAGTTCTTAACCACAATACATATATATATATATATATATATGTCCAGAAAGGACCAAACAAAACCAGTTTGTAATAAACCCTTTAAAACTAAAAAGGCAAACAGTTAATGCCATGCCTTGGCCGGTTGCCCTCTCTCTCAGGTGAGACGGCAGGGCACAGTCACCGCGTCAGCTCCCGTAGGATTGATGGCGAAAAGCAGCAGAAACCCCGTCTCCGCAGCGCAGAAAACCAGGCGTGCTCTCTTCCCCACGGCACCTCGCACAGTCCTCATGGGCGAACGGTCGAGTTGGAGAGGGAGAGAGACAATCCTGGCTTTCCAGTGATGCCGGACCAGGGGCGCCCCCGTCCCCGCTCACTCCGCCCAGAGGCTGAGCTTCCTGAGCCTGCGCAGACAACGCAGAAACCCCCGGCAACTCCTCTCAGCCGAGCCGTCTTCCCCCCGCTTTCTCTCAGGCCTGGAGAACTGAACAAAGGCTTTAATATGAGTCATTACCTCGGGCTATGAATATGCATTAGTCCTTTTGTTAACCATCTTCACCAAAGCTTAGGCGTTGGCTCCAAGCCTTTTGGGAGGAATTCCAACGAGGTACCCAAACCATAACAATTTGGAAGAGTAACTGGAACTCTGCTCGGGAGACTGAAATGATCAGGCAGAAAGCGCACCACGCTGGGTTAGCACATATTCACTGAAACACAGCATGCTGCTAATACGTGACCTTAGTATATGTTGTGTTACTAAATAATAATGAATTGAGGTCCTAAACAATGGAATTCCAGATAAAGATTTAGGATGCTTTAATCACATTTATTTCCTTTTCTCCTGAGGCAGAGTCAACTTAATGCATACACACACCCTGAAACACACCCTGTAACACCCACCCTCTATGACCAGATGGATGCTCCAAGGCCTCTGCCCTCTGATACCAGAACACCTTTTTTTAACCTAAACTCAGTCTGTTCACCCTTATCTAACTCCACCCTTTCAGTCATCACACTTCTTTTTACTCTTTTGTCGTTATTCCTTCCTCACTGGCAATCTCATTTCCTTTCAGCCCTCTTTTTATTGCACTTAAGTGACTTCAACTCACATTCCGGAGGGCTCTGCACTGGCCATCTTTGCAGCCACGCTCCTATGAGTTCAGCTCATCCAAATCTCACTTGCTTACACCGATCCCACCTTTCTGTTACTGTACAGTATCTGTTTCCACACCTTTCACCAGAAGCACCACATCCTCCTTCCTACTGCATGACATTATTTAAGAAAACATTTTATCATTTTATTTGTTTCTTACTGACTAAATACTCAGCACTTGAGCTGGGTATGTATTGGTAGTACTACACATTGTGCCTGTAGAGCGTGCAAAAGGATGCAACACTTCACTAAAATGTAGTAAGGCATAAAACTGAACTGCTAATCACCACATCGTTAAACGAACAGACCAAATCAGTCCCGCTGTTTCCTTGATTTCATCACAAGTTATGCTGTTGATGACAATCAATGTAAGGCAGTTTGACTTCAATAGAAAACTGTGCTGAGGGAAAGGAGGGAAGTTCAGCCAAAAGCAAAAAGTACTGTCACCGGTAACATCAGCTCTCCAGGCAGGTGTGCAGATTGCAGGCTGCCAGAAGGCAGCAGAGGGTGTCCTGATGGGCCAAGGATAGGGAACGGATGTGCCCTGTACTAGTAGGACATGCCATGGTTTAGGTTGTAGACTTGCATGGGAGATACTTTGACAGAAATTTGCACACCGAGATGGGAATAAGATCTTACAGGTTAGTACAGACACACATGGAAGTATATGTTCATGGTTAAGTGTATCCACATGTTTACACCACTGCTCCAGTAACTTAAAGCACTCCTTGGGGATGAGGGAGACAGAAAATCCTGTTGTTTTTTGGGGGTGGGGATCAGACACGAAGCTGGATATTTAAAAGTAATGTTTACATTGTAATTACTTGCTGCCCAAGATACAAGGGCTTCTTTATTCATTTTGTACAAACCTGAAACCAACTCTCAGTCTGTTACACCAGCAAAAGAAAAAATCAAACCCAGATACATCACCCCCCTTTAAGCACTGTTGCTTAATCCTGAGCAGGTTTTTTCTACAGCCTAAGTCAAATTGCACAGGTGGGATAGTTCTAACATCTCTCTCTGGGCTCATCAGTATGAAACCACTGATTAGCCCTTACGCTATAGAGCAGCAGATCGCCCCAACCATGAGTGACGCTCTCGGGCTGCAGACAGGGATGTGCCAGGCAGCTGCCCAGCACCATCCCTGCTGGAGACAGGGCAGATTTGATCCAGCTGAGAAAAAGCCCCAGCCTCGGAGCTCTGCAGTGAGAGCCAGACTAGTGCTGTTTTCCCTCAGAGCTTTTGGGGGGCGGTAGGAGTGAGGGGCTCAAGAGCCGCACAAGCACACACGCAGCACCCAAAAGCAGTCATGTGGGCAGGCAGGAGGAATTCAGCTCCATTTTGGGTGCTGGTTTTGCTGCAGGACTTCTGTGAATCAGTTCTGCCCATGCTGAATAGGTGCCTTTGACCAGAGGTTAATTTGCAGCAGCACCTGCTGGGCCTTTAGTCCCAGGTACCCCCCTGCATCCCGACTGCAGCAAGGAGGGTCCCGAGGGTCTCCAGCATAAATAACAAGTGCTACACTGCCGGGGTGTTTGGTGCTTGCACCCTGACAACTTTCCCCACTCAACGAAAGATGTACAAGGAAATAACAGCATCAATAGGGAGTATCAGCTCCTGCGGCAAGCGCGGGGAGACGGGGAGCAGGGAAGGCATGTCCTTCAATATTTAACTTCTTCACTCTTTGTTCTCCATCTCAAGTTGAACAATACGTTAATTACCTGATGAAGCGTTATAATTACTCTAACAGCTCTGCTCTTAGTTATAATTACTGCATCAACACTTTCTTTTTCATATGCTTCAATCTATACCTATTACATTGTCACGATGAAGACACATTAACATTATAATACCGTATAATTAGCTGATGAGCAATTAAATTATTCCACTGCTCTTGTTCCTCTTTGCCAAGAGGTTGGTTTCCAAGCGCTATTGTATTCTTTTTCTTTGGTTTGCTTCAGAGGCTGGGTTTTTCTTTTGCTACATTTTAAAAAAGGACCGCATACACTTTATTCAAATAGATTTCATTTAAAATTCTAAGAAAGCATGGTAGTCAATGTCCTAGAAGAAGTTAATTTATTTAAAATACTTCAAACTTCTCTCAAGCTCAAACTGGTTTTGTTTTCTAAAAACTACCTAGAATAAGAAAGTGTCAGGGAATGATTTGTTTACAAAATAAATGACTTATTAACCGCTCCTTTAAAACACTTCCAACCACATCACAGGATGTTGGTAACAGGAAGAAAATGGTAAAAACCCCAAAAATGGTTTTATCCTCATATTCATGTTACTTTATACCTCAGTGAAAAACAATCACAAGTATTTTTCCACTTTTTTCTTTAACACCCTGAAGGAAAACATAGGTACTCAGCTCAGTGTAACTCTTTGAGACATCTGACTCAATCGAGACAGCAGCATCGACAAATTCTCATGGCATATAGGAAATCTCCCCACAAACACTGTGCAGGACAATAATGCCATGTAGACTTATCACTAACACTTATCTTGATTATTAGTCTGCCTTGTAGGACTCATTTGCTTTGTCCTCTCTCACACTTGATTTTTGTGGCTGAAAAATTGTTCATTTGGTTTTCAATCAGAGTAAAGTGATTCATATGTTATTGTACAGCCTGCCCCTTCTTGCTCTCCTGGCTAAAATCCTTCCAATGTGGTTGTAGGATGCCTCCAGCCCTGCATCAGTGGGAATATCGGATGCCCTGGTTTTAGGTGGCACTGGGCTGCCTGGTTTCCGTTCTGGGATTATTTGTTACTTCCCTTCAGCCACACTTTCCTGTCTTGGCTGTTGTTCTGCAATCAACACTTGGTAATCAAAGGGTTGTTTTGAGTTAGTAACACAGAAATATGAGCAAAGCATCCCAGTACAATGGCAGAGCAAACCCTGGTCATGCGATCTGACCCCAGATTTCGGGGAGTAGTCTATTAGGAACAGCACTGACTTCCTCCAACCACATACCTTCCATCCTCCTACCTAACCAGGAGTTTTTCTCCACCTCTCTTAGTTCCAGAAACCCTTCATTTCCATTTGAAAATAATGAAAAATTTTAAAATCACACCCATCATTTGCTATGTCAATTAAATTCCTCAATTTCAGACCTACCCACTGAGTCTTCTGTCATCTAACACAGTGAATGAAACACTGTGAAGCCAAATTTCTCAATTTTCAGGCTCAAGCTGTTACTGGGCAAAATTCCTCATTTCCTGTAGGCACCAGGCCTTGAAGTGTGGAAGCCTGTGCCTGCCTTCATCTCTAACCAAGAGAACCTTGACAGACCTGACTAAATTTGTCCCAGTGAGGATTATTAAAAATGTATGGCATCTGAATAAACATCCAGAGGATGGAAAGTTGGCATGGAGAAATTTGCTTTGACTCTGGTGAAGGCTCAGGGTCTCTGCAACACCTGCACCCACTTCACTGCTAATAATGCACTCAGTGGTGTTCAGCATCCATTCCCTGAAGTCTGCCTTGGTCCTGCCACCCCAGCATTTTGCCCTCCAAGGCAGGAACAGGTTTCCATGTGAGTGATCTGCTTCCGTGAAGGGTTGGAGTTTGCTCATCTCCTCCGTGCATTAGTCCTAACACTTCTGTGTGAAGTGTGAGACTTTGAAGGCTTTGTCAGATGGAAAAGCACCAGGAAAACCAGCACTTATCCTCTTTGATGCTACTACTGCTTCCCACGGTGCTCAGAACAAACTGAGTTAATCCTGGACGGAGGGCTCAGCTTCTGGGGCCATGATCAGTTTTGGACATTTCATCTCCTGCATTTAAGTTGTTTTTAATTTATACAAACCAATGACGTGTTATTTATCACCCTTTTATTTTCCATGAAAGCTCCTATCTGTTTTCCACAAAGTTCTTTGCAGAGATACTGTGAAAGCACAAGAAAGTGCTGCAAGACAACAAACAGAGCTGAAAAGAAATGCACAGGGGTTTATGCCTGCGATCCGCCCCACTGTCCCATCCCTGCACACCCAGGTCCCACCATCCATGCCAGTCCCAAAGAAGTCATGGGCTCATGTTGCCATCCGAGCACCTACAAGTTGGCTCATAGAAGAATAAGGGAAAACAGGAACATCATAAGCAAGCAGTCATCAGCGCAGCACTTTTTATTTCTAGATATCTCTATCTGCTGAAGCAGGGATAAAACGTTCAATGTCTTGGCAACACAGTGTTGTTTCAGGCTCTTCTTGGCAGTGTTCTTCCCTAAAAAAGCCATGTGGCAGATGTGGCACCCAAACATAGCCAGCCACCTCATTTACTTAGCCTGGATCTTTATGCTTCCTCCAAGGACTTCGCATGAGCAACACACGTGCCTTGGACAGACAAGCTTTAGTACCACAATTTCATTTTTAGCAGAGGTGCTGGAGGGACTGCCTCAGCACAGGGAGCTGGCACATGTACACCCTGAACACCAAGGCACCCACCGCCTTCACGCAAAGGACTCCCCGCTAGCTCCCTTCAGAAGAATCATAGAATCACAGAACATTGTGGTTTGGAAGGGACCTTAAAGATGATGTAATTCCAACCCTCTGCCATGGGCAGGGACACCTTTCACTAGACCAGGTTTTTCAGAGCTCCATTCAACCTGACCTTGAACCAGGATGGAACCTCAGCTTTATAAAGTTTTCTAGTCTCCCTTTGCAATGGCCATCACACCAGCAGTGCTGGGGTCCTGCTCTCCCAAATGGTCAGATATGACTTTTTTTATAGCATTGGCTAAATTTCAAAGAAGATTCATGGGTATATCCCAATGCCTGTTGGGGCCGTCACTTGTGGTTGAGGAGCTGAATTTTTGGAAGCAGGGTCAGCTTTGGGCTTTGCAGTGACTTTGCTGGACTGATCTGACCTTTCTCCTCCCCTCCCCAACCTGCTTTTCTTTCAGCGATCAGCTTTATAGCTTGAAAAACCATACCATCACTTTTGCGCATGCCATTTATTTCCCAATGTTGTCTTGAACTGTTTGCACATGCCCCCTGGTATCTCAGCGGGTGAGCACTTTACAAATAAAACGATGAGGAGGGTTAAAAGGATGCAACTTGATAATTCACACTAGTAGCAGCCAGATGTCTTATTGCCTTAGAAAGAAACGAAAAGGAGAAAACAGATCCTCCTCATGCGGGTTTCGTTGTACATAGAACACTTCAAAAATGAAAGCAAAATAATATAGCAGATGCAAAAGCTGAAAAGCTGAACACAAGTGAGCTGAAAAGCAAGTGTACAAAGAAACAATGGAACATGTGCTTCCTCACACTGTTCTCCATCATTGGTACCCACACTCATTAAGGTTTTGGTAGCCTATACGTCTCCTCAAGCAAACAGCTCCAGCATACTTTTTTGCTAAAAAAATATAGATTCTTCTTGTTGCTAGTGAAAAAGAGGGTTTCCACACCTTTGCAACATGAGTTAATGGAACAGCACATGGCAAGGGCAAATCCTGCCTTGTTGCACTTCAGTGACACTCCTGCATTACATTCACTATGAAAGTTGGGTTTATAGGTTGTCTTTGCAAAGAAAAAGCAAAAAGAGAAAGCCACAGGCTGGATAACATAATGCAGAATAACACACTGTCATACTATGCTGTACTGTGGTATACTGTGGTATTATCACATGCATTATATATCCAATCCAGAGCAGAAAGGGAACTACAAACCTCATCTCTCCCATACCCTGGTGGGTAGGAGAAACAGCAAGCTCCTGCACAGAGGCTCCAGGCGTCAAGGGGGGGAAACAAAGGGACCTCTGCGTTTTCACATGATCCTCTGACACTGAATGGACCCGAGCGGCAAAAAGTCTTAAGAGCACATAATTCAGAATCATTTCATAAAACACAAGGTAAATGATTTAAAAGTACCATTTCCCTCTTCCAACTCCCAGCTGAGTTGCTGTTTGGATATATCATACAATGTTTGTTATTTTGGGGTGTCTCAGCCCTGCTGGCAGCTTGAGAGAACTGTGGCCCCACAGGACCTTGGAGGGCTGGATGAAAAATCCACTTATCTAAATTCCCCACAGCAAAGTCAGAGCAGGCTGCAGAGCTGGCTGTCATCCCTCCGTGTGCCAAGACACGCACACATGCCTGGGTGCTGGGAAAAATTACACTGCCATCTCACACAGAAATCATGCCAAAGGCTCTGCAGAAAAAGATCTTTTCCTTCACAGGAACTGTGAAATTCCATAAAGCATTTCCAGGAGCACACATCTGAGTGAGCAGGGTTTAGCTGTAAGGCATGGAGGGGAAAACAGCCATGCACAAATCTCAGGACTGTAAAAGTGATCACCTTCTAAAAACCATCTGGAGACTAGAATTCAGCCTAAACCTAGTTCTGTCTCAGTAACAATAAATAAAATAGGAAAATACTCCAGGTAGTGGACAAAATTCAAACTTTTAAGGAAAGTAAAAGAGTGACTTTAGTATCTAAAGGTGCTCTTTTTTCTTTCTTTTCCCCTCTCTTAATCAAGAAGAAAGACATTCACTGAGAACCTGAGTTAATGCTCCTTGAAGCCAATTTTCCACTGAATTTCACAAAGCTCTGGATTTTGCTCCTGGTGAACTTGGTGGTAGTTTCAGGGATGATCTCTTCAAATACGCAGGTTGCAGGATTAATTGTGCCTCCATATTTACTTAACCCTTTGACATGACACTTAGGAAAAACTCAAGTGCAGACTGTCAATATTCACAGCAGCACAAGGACTATGGTCCCTCTGAAATCATACTGATGGCTACATTTGTGGGGTCCCAATCCCAAAAAAACAGCTGCTTAGCAGAAAAAACTTTGCACAGCATCAGTCAACCTCAGCTAAGCTATACTGGCAGCAGATCTGGCTTTTCACACATAAAGGTATTTACTGACATTACAGAAATCATTCAGTTTGGACAGAGCTTGTATGTCCAACAGTGATATCAGGTCAGGGGTTGTAATACCTCCAAATAAAATCAGGGTATGTATTTTCGTGGTTCTAGAAGGTATTTAGATTGAAGTGAGTTAACGTGCCTTGTATTGGGACTGAGGTGGTTAGACAACTACATAAAATTAGAAAATACTCAGCTCTTAATAGCCGTACTAAAAGAATCTTGATAAAATGGTAAGCTTTTGGATTGTTGTGCATTTCACCCTGGATGCAATACGTGTACCAGACTGGCTGGGGTCTGCCCTCCGTCACCTGCAATGTAGCTGACAATTATACGAGGTATGAAACTTGGCAAAATTAAATGCATCTTTGTGCCAATCCCTTCTTCTTTTAAGTCCTGCCTAAAACTCCTTCCTTTATGTGGAAGGGCTGTAGCTCCTTATTGCGTTTCTTGGTCATGTCACTGTTTCTTTGACAAGGGCCGTGGTCTAGTAAAAGAGTATCAAGGCAGATTCATTCCAAGATTAAATAGGTTAATACAGTTTTCAAGGTTACATGTATGTATTCACGTGCTCTGCCCGGGAAAAACAAAAGCTATGTTGATGTGACTTTTCTCTCTTATTGTAAAGCTGTAATTGAAGAGTAAAGTAAGTTAAATAGCTCACAGGGACCCTGTTTACTTCTTTGTGCATTATTCATTTCAAAAACCAACACAGGAAAACGAGGGATGTCTCAGATCTGCCATGTAAAAGGAATTTTTTTCACAGCACACCCACACTTCTATAGTCCTATTAAGCAGAAAAGTCAGTCTTTACAGGGGAAAAAACCAACAAAAACAACAACAACAACAACAAAACACAAAAAACCAACAACCCTCCCCCCCAAAAAGAAACAAATAAAAAAGTCAGGAAAAATCTCAAGCATCTTGACACAAGCACCTCTGCTGGGATTTAGCATGCTTTCCATCGAAGATCAAGGCCTCATCAGCATGTCTGACATCGCTACATTACGAGGCAAAAGAATCAGCTGCCCACTCAGTGTATGAGGTTGTGCAGAGCCGGAGAAAGAAGCAGCTGTCGGGCATTTCTTTCCATCTCCACCATTTAATGCACGGCAGCATCCCTTGGCCAATGCCAGCTCCTACTGCGATGGATGCAGGAGGCCTGGAGATCATAAACACCGAAACCAGCGGGGACAGACGCTGCCCCTCCTTTGGGATAAATGGCAAAAGCAACTGGGCCAGTGACTGGGGCACGGCAGATGCCTCCAAAACAAAAGGCATGCCCACATTTTGGCTGCACGGGGGGAAAGTCTGCTGGCGCAGTAAGGGACAGCGTGTGCACGGGAAACCAAAAGAGCCCAGATAAATGGAGAAAGGAGCGGAAACACGGGACGAGAACCCCTGTCACTGGAAAAAGCCCAGCCCTGTGCAAGGACAGCATGCACTGGGCTGAGCAGTGACTGCTGGGTGAAGCTCGGAAGAGTAACTAAAGCAATTACCTCCTCCGATTTTTGAAATTCCTTCTGTGTTCAGAGGAAAAGGGCTCTGGGCAATGGCAGATGGTCCCTCGTGAGTCTTGCTGTGTTGGTTTGAGGCTTTGGACATGGACAGCCGGCCTGTCTGTGCCATGGCCCTGCAGCAGTGGCATCAGCAGAAGGGGAGCAGGGGCCAGCGCTCACAGCCCAGAGATATCCCAGGTGGAGAACACGGGCTCTTGACTTCAGCTGCCAGCAGAGGTGGGCTTGCACTAAAATGTTGGCCACCAAAGCAAAGTAGCTACAGCCCGAGGGGACTCTGTGGTGGGACAGGCAGCTGGAGTTGGGCATGTTTTAAACCGGTGCACAGCAAAGCACGTAACAGGGCAGCCTAAATCCTCAGCAAATTCCCACACAAAGTCTAACTGGGAAATACGCATGAAAAATGCCTGGCTTCAAAATCCATCTATTTTCTTGGACAAAAGTATTGCTAGACAGAGGTTTGAGCAATGGAAAATCAGGAAGGGCAGCAATACTGAGGATTCGCCTTAGCATGCATCGACTTTGTGCAGGTACAGAGGAAAACAGAGGTCCAGAGAGGAGATAACTGTGCTGCAGGAATTGCACTGCATCGTACCACAGACATGAGAAGGAAACTAGAACAGCAGGGTCACCTTTTTCCCGCATCTCCGGACTTAAACTCCTACACAGAGCTCATGGAGCAAGTGAAGTGTATGTGGACTCACAAAGGTGAGTCTTGATTTAAACCTGGAAGCCTCTGGGCAATGTTATACCCCTTAATAAAGTTAATAGCCAGGTGCTTAGCACTTATTTGAACCTGTCATGCCACATCCTACCCAAACAGCATGCCCCTAATCAACATTCCTCCTGACAGGTTTTTACCCTAATTGATAAAATTAGACTAAGTCCTATTGTGACAAATAGCAGTATAATTTAAGTTCCCTCTACTTAAACAATTGATAGCCCTTGTGCAGAAAGTACTGTATTTGAGGTAGGCACGTTACTTTTAATTCCCTACTTTCGTACTGAGTCAAGTATTATCTTGTGGATAAGCAGACTCCCACGTCTGTTCCATTACCCTTCTTCCAGTCATCATCCATCTGAAATTAGGCCCTTGTATATCATATTACCCAATGCATCATCTTTGTTTATGACTGCTTATGAATAACCCCCAGCTATCTGCACGACAGCTCTCAAGTAAAACATACCAACACACACTTGTAATTGAAATTGCAATAGCAGAAAACAAAAAGGGAACTGACACTGCCCCATATGATAAAACAAAAGGAACGATCTGAAATGCTACACTATCTCCCCAAGAAGCACAGCAGAAATGCTGCCTTTGCCATTAGCATGGGGCTTCTGACAAAGAACAAAAGCTTGTGCTTTCCTGGTGGCAAAGAGCTCTGTAAGCAAAACTTTGTTATGGCTCTCAGCTCACTCAGACCAAAATTTGCACAGACGCCTACCTGGTAAGAAATACACGACATTGAGAAAAGGCAGTCCAGAAAACATGCTGCCTCAGGGAACACTGGAAAAAATGTACACTCGGAATACTCAAATTCAATACAAAGGCATATGTTAAGAACTTCCCCAGATTTTAATTTTTTTCTCCTCCTTAGCCATCTACTCGTACGGCCTCTGCTTGCATTTCAACATCATTTACCGTGGTCTTAGTGCTGTGCGTTCATACAAGGTAATATGACTAGACACGGCAGGAAAAGAGTGTTTTGATTTTTCAGTCCCTTAGAGGTTAAAAAAAAATTAAAAAAAAGGTAAATAAAAATCAGTTTGCAGAGACACAAAATCCCCAGGATTTTTTTTTTTAAGGAGAGATTTAATGAGATGGGTGATCCTTCAGGGATAGGATTCACATGCATACACACTCTACAAGCACATAAATATTCTCTCAGTAATGCTTTTCTAACCAAACCATTGCAGTACGTACCTCAAGCACACCTGGCTGTGATTACATATCCATGGCATCAACCACAGGATATGGTCTAAGCCTTCCAGAAGTCATACAATGCACCACATTTAGGAGAAAAGACTGAAAATTGTTAGGAAACGCTCATTTTTCACTCTACTCACTGAAACAGCCATGTCTTTTCTCAAAGGTATAGATAAAAATTAATTTAAAACTTATCTCACAAAACTGTAATTAAACACACTGTTGGACCTATGTCTTTTACTGTGCCTTAGGATCTCCTCATTCAATTAAAAAAAAAAACAAAAAAAACCAGATTTTTCCTTTTGGACTATATCATAGATATGAAAACACCCATTTGGCTGGAACAGCTGATTTGACGTGATTTATTGCTTCTTACTTATTCATATCTGGCTGATAATTTATCTAAATGAAATCTCTTCAAGACACTTGGCACTAATGCCAGAAATCATGCGTTACCGTACATCTTAAAAATCTCTGTGAATATAAAGATTTCGACATCGAACCGTGCCTGAAAAAGGGTTATTCGCCACCAAACTGCTTCTGCCCATTCCCCATCATGCAGCAGAGATTACCTATACTACCATCTTTCATGAACCTGCGGGGAGTGGAGCCTGCAGATGATCATCCCCAGCACGTCCCTGTGCTTTTGGGGAAACCAGGGGCCTGAGCTCCCCCGCGCCAGCCCAGGAGCTGCCCCTCCAGCCTCACCTGGCAGCTTGCCTGCCACTGCTCCCTTTGGGAAAGCTCTGGAAAGAACACTGGGATCCTGATTTCAGGATCAGCCTGTGCCGGTGTGTGAGGGCTACGCTGACAGGTCTCTGGGGAAGGACCAGAGGGAAAACTTCGAGGGGGAAGTGCTCGATTTACAAAAAAGATAGCATAACAAAGAGAATTAGCAATCTTACCACAAACTAAAGCCAAGAGGACAAAGGTGAGGTGGCTTTGGCCACAGCAAGGGCCATCAAACCAGAGTTCTTGAGCCAAGGAAACACAGAATTCTTTTCTTGCCTCTCTGGTGGTTGTCAGCTCTTCTTTTAAGGGCTGTGTATGCTAAGCATGCACTACCTACACACACAGCATTTCCATCCTACCTCTCTAATTGGTCTGATCATGCATTTCATTATTAAGGCATTTTCTAATTCACATATTGCATTAACTAAGTCTTTCAATTTATTTTCTTCCCCAATTTTCTCAGCTAATAAAAGGAGAGCAAAGAAGAAGGGGAAAGAAACTGACCGTGTTCAACACTGTTAATATTTAAACATGCTCTGCAAAGGCTTTTGAAGTTCACACCTCCCAGAATTAGGGCAAATTTATCTCATTTTTACTGCTGCTACAGACTGGAAACAATTTCTCTAGCGGTGGTTTTATAGGGCATTGGGACACTGTTTTCCAGCTGGATGGTTGCAAATAGGTGGCTGGGAAATGCCTTCATCTTCAGTAGCTCCCTGCAGCCTGGCTTGCTGCGGTCCCTCCCTTTCAAAGCCTATCAGAGGCAGATAAATGACTCGGTTGTCACTCAGCATCGGCGAAGGAGATCCTAAAACACGCAGCTGATCATTTCAAGCTTGATCATTTCAAGTAAATCCACTAGAAATACCTTCCTTACCCTACCCCTTATCACCAGCTCCCCTATTTACTTTTTTTTTTTCCAATGAATTTGCCTGTTTATTTGCTGTTAACTGCTACTAGTCTTGCAAGACCTTAAATAAGCAGAGGACTTTGTCCCGTTGGCTCAGTTCAGTGGATCACTTCAACTGATGGCTGCTTAATTTAGTTGGGAAAACAGCAGCAACACCCTGCTAATCCAGGCAAAACCCTAGGGCACAGAGGCCAGGGAGGGGGTTGGTTGGGTGAGGGTGTCTGTAACCAGATCTGTCCTACTCTGAAATTGGCCCTGAAGCCCTTCCATACCCACAAGCTCATGAAGCCCATCCACCAGTGCCTCAAATAACAGAGGGGCAGGCTGCAAAGGCAGGACCAAGTTTAGAGCAGTAGCCACCAGCAAGCAGAAGAGGACAAGCCAAGCACTTGGGAGGTCCCAGCCCACATTCCTGCACCAGCGTGCTGGCACCTGCACCGACAGAATGCTCTCTGCATCACTGCAGGTCCAGATAACTGTGTCTTATCCCGAGCTTATTGTACGGTGGTGACACACGAGCATGAAAGAAAGCTGAAAACCAGCAAAGTGCTCTTTTGTAATCTTGCTGCCTCTGAGGACACTTCACTCTAAGTGATAAGACAAGATCAGAGGTGAAGGTATTCATAACTGAGAGCAAACATCCATTATCTGTCTTTCAGTAACTTTCGTGCCGTGGCTGTTCTGTTTCATAATACCTTTAAAGACCTCAGAGCGATTTAAACTAAAGACTAAGACTTACACAATTCCATGCCAACATGTCTTTGCCATCAGTAGGAGCCTGCCTGACACCTCACAGCAACTGTTGAAAAGGTTTGCCCCTGTTTCACTTACCATAAGACGTACTCGATAGTGACTTAGTTAATATGATGAAAAAAACTCCTAGTTTTCAACTGAATACGGAACTTGATGGATTTATTCAATAAGCAGCTTGGAAGACACAGGTCTCTCAAGAGTATCATGCATGATACTGTGGTGCCACTCAGGCCACCTACTTCCTCCTCGGTCCTTGGTGCAAAAGCCTTCCCCAATGATAAACGTTGACTGAACAGATAAATTTCAGTACTTGGATTGACTGCTCTTTACCACAGCATGACTGACAGCTTGCAAAAACTAGGGAGAGAATTAATGTGCTTAACAGTGCCACAATAATCACAATATATTTACATTTTTCTGACACATTAGTCAAACATTTATCACTTCTTAAAATGTAGCTATGATACTTTGTCTAAACTGTCATGAGTCACAATGTAATTACATGGTAATCATATGGCAATTAATTTATATGATATTCATTTGAAACAGAGAAGAATTAGGCCTGTGATAGCATGCAAAATTAACAGGCACACCAGACAAGGAATGGAAATCAAGCCACTGGAAAAAAAAAAAAGGCAGTAAGAAAATAAATGTTAAAATCAATGTTTAAACAAATTGCTCCAAGCTTCAGGGAAAAGCTATGAGACTAAACCATCTTAATTCTGTCTTTCTGAATTTCTTTCCGAAACAACGTCTCTCAAAAGTTTTCTTTTTTAACTTCAGTTTAACCACTTCCATCCACCGTAAAGGATCATTTTAATCTTCCTACTACATGCATTTTAACAGTTTCCAAACTGAACTTACATAAGGAAAACAAACACAAGGTCAACCCACTAACACAAAGGTCCCATGAGCTTTCCCGTGTCCCGTTTCAGGATTTCAGGTCTCCAAACTGCTGTTAGGACCTATGACACCAGATGCTATGACATGGTGCACATCAGTGATGCTCGTGCACGAACAGAAAATCAGTGGCAATACTACTCTCTCCTTGCTTCAGAGACCTCCAGCCCTGCAATCTCTTTTTCTAATTTATTAGGTAACTCCGGGTCAAAACTCGCTGCCTTGGACACGGAGCTCTGGTGACCAAGCTGAACTCTGTGGTGATGGAAAACTCCAAGAGGGACGAGGCCAGAAGGAGACAAAGCTGGTACAGGCACAATTATAACATTGACTCTGTCCAAAAGCCAGGAGCAGGATGACAGATGGCAGGGGAGCAAAAGAGATAACTAAAAGAACAAATTGGACCCACCAAACATGAAGTTTGGAACTTAGCAAATGCTTTGAACAGCAACATTTTAGCAGCAACAGGGAGTAAATACTGAAAAATTAAAACTATTTCACAGTGAAGAAAATTAAGATGCTGTATGTTGCAAATTATTCCATTTACAGCTTCCTTTTAAAAAGTCATACTAATTAATGACTTCAGCTAATCTCATTCTTATTCACAAGACAGCCTGTATTTATTTTGCAAAGAAAAATTTTAAATGGAATAGCCTATTGAGGTCTTCCTAACTCATCTTCAGCAGTTATCTTGGGAAACAGCACTGTAGTCATATTTAATATATGCACTATGTACAGCAACTTTGATGAAAAGGGGAATAAAATTATACAATTATTGCATTAATTATACATTATACATTTTTGTTCAGTGGCCTTTAGTGTTTTTCAGAATAGCTGGGTCACCTGGAGGAAAACAGCACTGCAAAGCTTTTTCATTAACACTGCAAGCAGCTGGTAAGAACAGTCACTTGAAAATAAACCCCCTGGATTAGGTGAGGTGGGCTACGGGGTTCACACAGTGTCATCTTCCCAGCAATCTCCTTGTCCTGTGTTGGTTAGTGGCTTGGGAAATACTCTGAAATCCAGTCCCACTCTGGTCACACCTTGGGATGCTCTTGAAACATGCCTGGAACTGTTGCTTTTTGTACAGCAATTTAAGTCAACCTGACAAAGCGGTGCTACAATTTCCCCGTTCCCCCAATCCTCACCTGTTCTCATCCAGTCACAACTTCTGGTCCAGGAGTTCCCACACACTGGGAAATGGGAAGCACCATGTTTGGTGGCCCCCTTCCCTAAGGAGCTCTCTGTGCACCTGAGACAACCTCATCCCGCAGGAACATGTGCTCTCCCTGTCACTGCAGGTGAGGGAGCAGAAAATCATGAACTACAGAAACCACACGCTGACACGGGGTTGGAAAGCCCAGAGGTGCAGCCACCGTGGCAGATGTGGTGCCAGAAGCACTGTCTCTACTGCTCCTGGTCCTCAAGCCCTGCAATCACTGGGCTGACCTTGGCAAAATCACCAAATGAGTCAGTCTGAAAAAACAAATCCATTTCTGAGGAAAGAGCAAAGGAACGGTGGCTGGCATTGCCCTGGGAAGCTCCAATCACAACCAACATCAAAAGATGGTGGAGGTGACAGCAGATGCCTTGTGGGAGGGAACACCAATAAAGACTCAGGGGAACCTGTGAAAAAGGATCAAACTGGGGGGTCACAGCTGCTTGAGGCTTTTCACATATGCTGACTTACAACTTCCTGGTGCCTCACTGGCACACATGAAATGGGGCACAAAATGACTCTGAGCATCCACCAGCACAGAGCAGAGGCCATCTCGTTCAGCCCACAGACGACAAATGACAGCCGACAGCATCCCATCACTTCTTATACATCACAACTTCATTGCCAGCTGTCACACTACACAGCCACTCTCAGACTCCTTTTCTGAAGTATGGGAAAGAAAATAAGAATTTCAAGCTCCTGATCCCATTTACTAGTAGCGTTTCTATTTGTGCCGGGTAAATACACCAAGGCTTAGTCAAATAAAAAAATAATAATTACCTAATTAATTCTCTGATTGATTTGATAAATGCTCTCCAAATACAGAGAAAAATGGAATCATAAATAATGTACTCCTCCATTGATGGAAACGGTTTTGAATAAACTTACACATGTCTCACAGTGTTTGCAGAGACAACTCGAGTACATCCACGGGTACTGCCCTGCCAGGAACCACCAGTCTGAGCTTTGGTGTGTTGTTGCTCCATCTGAGGCAATTCCTAGTGTTTAAAGAGCAAGGTGGAGGGTGGATTGACGAGCTGAGGCAAAGATATCTCCTGGCCCAGAGACATGAGACAGTCGCACCTTATATCCATTGACCTCCACGTGTGTGCATGTTAAATTGTGCCACGTCTGTGTTTACAGAGAAAGGCTTCAAGTGGTTTGCCCTTTCCTAAAATCTGAAGTCCTATCTGGTTCAAGCTCAAACACAGAATGCTGCCGTGCCCAGGTACCCTTGCACAGCACCACACACGCGCCTCTTACCCTAAAACAGGTCTCCCCAACACCTGAAGCCTTCCCCAGGCTCTGCAGCAGATACATTCTCCTCTTCTTGCACATGTCTGAGGCCGCTGAGCTCACAGGAAAGGCCTGAGCTGAACTTTGTGTTTGTTTCTTGCTGCTCTCCCTGCCTGCAGAATCAACCCCTGGGAAGCACACGGGCAGCTCTCGCAGCATTCCTATGTGAGGTGCATAGTGAACAGTCTGGGCAAAGTGTCAGCATATAAATTATTTATTATATTATTGAGTGTCTTTAGCTGGGACAATCAATATGAAGAAATCCTCAAGTGCGCTGAAATGCTTAACAAGGCAAAATCCTTGGAACCACCAGAGCAGTACATCAGTCTTTGCAAGGACCGAATCCTTCTCCGGCACTTGGGGGATTTCAGGTTGGAAATAAATGAGGAGCTTTTCCATGTCCCGTGCTTTCTGCCGCCTTTCCTGCACGGGTGACGTAACACTGTGGGTTCAGCCTCCCAAGGGCCCCGTGCACCACACGCTTTCTGCTGGGGGCTCACCGAGCAAAGCGACACCTCTGCTGCTCAGTGCAGCCCCCAGCTCCTCCTCAGCTCTCCAAAAGGAACCACACAGCCTTCTGGAAGGAAAACCAAAATCCTGCGTTTCCCAAGATTTCTGGAGAAGGATACACAATGGATATATGTATGTGTGTATGTATGTAAAAACCCTAACGCTGGCACAGCTGCCCAGGGGCTCGCCGTCCCAGCTGCCTGTGGGCCACAGACGAGCATTTTCAGGACTTAACAAAACTACATTTATCTTGTTCCTGCTTTATATGCCCAAATCAGTTTTCACAGATGACACTTGATGGGAAATGCCTTAATGGACTATAAATTCTGCCATCTCTTCTATGCCTGCTCCAGGCTCCGGTTAAATATGGCAAAGAAGGACTATTTGTACATAAATAAATTACGTTTCTCTGGATAAAACTAGTCAATGTGGGAGATCAGATCCAGTTCAATTACTGCCTCCATGACAGTAATGAGAAAAATACTCTACCATGACCTATTGTAAATCCAAGAGAAAAGGCTCCAGCAGGGACTGAGCAACTCCTGGGCTAATTGTACATAATTAAACAATGTAACAGCACCATTTACAATAATTTCAATGAAGTTCAACGATAGACACATTTATTAATTTTATTACAACATCTGTGATCTTCATTTTGTTTCATTTATTGTATTTCTTATGGAGGCAAGAGATCTTTTCAGTACAACAAAATCTGACCTGCATTTTTATGAATAACTTGTTTCCATCAAATTTTAACCCAGCAAAGAAAAGGCAGATTTGATAAAATGCCATGAAAAAATCCATCCTTATTAGGTTGGAGAAAGTTTTCAAAGAATAAATGTATCAGCACAGGGAGGGGAAAAAAAAAAAAAAGATCAATTTTTGGTTGACCAAAGTAAACTGAATATTAATCTTGAATGTGGCAAATAGCTCCACCTGGGAAGGGGAAGGAAAGACACACTTGAAAAAAATCAAGGTGCTCATTGCTTTGTAGATTCCCAGAATGCATTATTTAAAACACATTAAGAACTTGGAGTTCAATAAAAACTTTCAATTGTTCCAAAGTAATATTTTGCATGATTTTGGTTCAATAAGGAAAATAAAAAAGATTTCTCACTTAGGTCAACCTCAATTGACTTTTCTAATTCTTTCCCAGTTCAGTCACCAAGCTGAAGTGCTCTGACTCTGGCTTTTACAGAGGTTTGTTTCTCTTGGGCACAAATCCTCCCTCTCCACCCCGCTCGCCCACGTGACTATTAAGTCTCTCATTTCTAAAACATCATCCACTACCTTTTTTCCCTTATTGCAAAACCTTTATCATCTACGGCAGGACAGGTACTGATGAAACATCCCTTCAATGCCACACAGGAGCACTCCGCTCCAGCTTAATAAGAGGAAATCACATCACTGAGATGCCATGAAGCCACGAGCAGCAGTGCTTACACTCACCTCTCCAGCTCCTTTTCCCCCAAGGTGCTGGACCGGGCTGGGTATCACCTGGGTTTGGCTTCAGTGACAACTTCTAGCGAACAGCTCTGACAGGGGACAGTCCCCCGAGGCTCTGGCGTGTGCATAAAGAGCTCAGGTTTAAAGCTAAAATGGAATAATTCATTTGACTTGTACCAGGGGAACAGTATTCCCCTGCTCACTGTAATACCTGGCTGCTGCATAGTTTCTGTGACAAGTGGTCCTCAGAGGAGCTAAAGCAAAACAGCCATGTGGTTTCGGTTTGCTGTTGCTCCAGTGGGTAAGTTTTAGAGGTCTCCTGAGGAAGACTTTAGAAATAAAAAATATAACAAGGTGAAAGTCCTTGAATGAAAACAAGAGGAAGGGATTTAGGAACCTTACAGGCAAGGATGATTATGCACTACCTTATTTTTCTAGGATGAAGCTCTGCCAGGCACCTAGAAGAGGAGGAGAAGAAGCGAAGGTCTCACCATAAGGTGAAACAACTATGTGCAAAAGGGAAATGGGGAGCTGGGTGACAGACAGCACAAGATGAGGAGACCTGGATTTCTGCCTCTAAAAAGTCTTTCCAGACCCCAGTCACAAGCAGGAGCAAAGCTGCCTGTTAGGCGTGGTTAGACATGAGGTTTGCTGGGCTCCCTGGGAGAAAGGTCTCTGCTTGAGCATCACTGCGTGCAAACCAAGGAGTGAACCAGGAAACATTCTTTGGCAGAGAGCAAATGAGTTTCACACTGACAGCTCCAATATAAAGAATTGTGGCTTGTCTCCCCTTGTATTTAGGGAAACAGCACGTACACCCTAGCTGTCCTACTTGTTCCTCTTACCAGCCTCGTTCCACAGCTTGCCCAGTTTATTGCCTCTCTTTGAAGAAGGCAAACCTCTGGGGAAGTATATCAAGAGCAAATCACAATCAGTCTTCATAAAAAATAACAATAAAGCAAAAAAGCAAGACTGCCCACAACATCTGGCAGCTTTGCTTCCCACGGTTGTCTCTATCACCTGCACCTGCGCAGCTCTTCCACTCACTCTCCTTATCTTGCAAACCAAGCCAGAAAAGTGAGGAGACCTCAAAGATGAGGAAAGAGAACCGGAAGCTCAGAAGGAATAGGCAATTAAATCTGAAATTTGAAGAACAGCCTTTTTTTTTTTTCCTTCATAGGAGTGTTTCAAGCAGCAAGGGCTTGTAAAAGTCTAATAATCGCTTCCCATCCAGCTCATCAATCACAGGAGTGAACCAGCCCCTCGCACAACAGAGCGAGTCTCAAATTGGCTCCCACCAATAATACAAGATAGTGGAGAAGGACAATGCCTTCAGAGGATTGTTTAATAAATCATGTCTAGACAGGGAACACAAGAGAAATGAAAAGGATTTCTTGGAAGACCATGGCCATTCAGTCCCGTCCAGCTTACGCTATTGATACGTGCTTACTGCGACCACTACTCTCTACTGGATTTCCATATTTTGATTCTTGTTATTCAACATCATCCAAAATTAAACATGAAACTTTACATATTTCAAAACGAGTGAAGGTAGTAATTGGAGCTGATGGAAATTGCATGCTGGCACTATTCCTGCTGCATGTGCTTGCCTGGCTGCAAAAATGCCAGAAAGACAAACTTTCTACTTTATTTTCAGCAGTTGCTGACATTTTACTGTAATTCATTCTCATCTCTTCCTCTTCTTCTTAAAAATAACAACAACACTACTGTCCTAATAATAAACAGACAGCTCTGACGTTTGAAAGGCATTTCGGCAGAGGGCTGTTCTGTCAGCAAAGGGTGCCTAAGCTTGGCACACACACAGATGTCTTGCGAAGCATTTACTGCATAAAACCCAACCGGCTGCTCACCACGTTACGCTCAGCACTCCCCATCGCCCTTTGGTCTCTTAATCATAAGTTTTTCTTGCGGTAGCCTTTCCTTTCGATGCAGGGGCCCAACTGTCAGCTACCAGCAGAATCCCATTCCAGCCTGTATGTGGTGTATTTCTCTATGGCTTCCTCCTCCACTTTTATCTGTCAAAAGCGCTAAAGACTCCCACAAGCCATAAAGTGTTTCTGACATTCATGGCTTTTAGATCCTGGGTTTCAAAGAACCGCTGAAGGTTATTTTGATTAAGCCCAAAGACATATTTCTAGAAAGCTGTAGCTTAAAGAGAAAAGGTGTTTTGCTGTCACAGTGATCAGCCAAAACTGTTACTGAACCAGAGCATATGGGAGAAGAAAGCCATCAGAGAAACGTGTGATGTTCCAGGCTGCTGGGATTTGCTCTCTCCAGCAGAGATCAGAAGCAGTGGGAAAGAAGACGAGGCATTTAGCTCAATTAAAAAAAGTAAACAAATAAAAACAAAGCCTTGTATTGAGCGAGATGACGGCCGATTACCCGCCAGTTAAGTGAGGGCTAAGAAAAATCATTGCCTCTTAAAAGCACTATCAGACGACAGCCCTTTTTGATTTGTGAGAGCACCAGAGGGGCGCTCTGAAATGCCCCTGGAGGATGAAGCTCAAGACGTTTATGTAAGGAAACAAGAGAAGCCTTTACTGGGAGCTTTCCTGAAAGCCAAGATGAAGGCCACCTCCTTTTGCCTCTGAGAAGTCCCTGGTAGCCACACACGACGCGATTCATCCTTCTGGCAAATTAACATCCATTGGATGCTGCCTGCAGCAGATCTGATAAACATTTGCATCCGCTATGAATTCACGCCATGATGCAGCATTACAATTTCATGGGAAAAAAAAAATTAAAACTTGCTTAAGGAGCTGTCAGGTTTGGACTTCCCGCAGTTGCAGGGATAGTTACAGTCAGCAGACATGGCAAAACTGCCAGTTGCTTCACCTAAAAAAAATTAGCCCTTATTAGACCCAAAAAGATGTAATTTCATTCCAGAGGTCAGAGTTAGAACACAATGCCAGATACAGCAGTTCATCAAGGTCTTTAACCAATATCTAAAACCTTAAAAGGGGCAAAAGCAAAACCAGGACGACACCTCACAATCTGAAGGCACGTTTGGAGAAAGGTAACCTTTGATGGGAGGAGCTGAGGTGCAGAAACACAACCAAAACAACTTCATTTGAAACTGAAATCTCAGGGGGCTGAGGAGCTCTATTCAAAGTCATTTCAGTACACAGGATTTTCATAACTTCTGGCTGCAGGCTTAGCTGGTTCCATGCTTATGCACGTGTGTGCAGATTACTTTATTTGAAGGCTTTCCTTTCAGTGCTGGTGTGTTCAAATGCACATTGTTAGGCCAATCGAGCTTAGGACACCGGCCCCAGGAATATGGAATGTCGGCAGGTTTCTCGCAAACAGCTGCTCTGCACATCCCCTTCGGGGCTGTAAAAACCACCCTTACAGTGTTGCCCTCTCCCTCTACTCTGCCTAAAGAGAGACAGAAAACTTGCTAACACAGGTAGCTCCAAATGCCACCTGAAAAATCCTTTTTTCAGAAAATAAATGTACCAGCGGATAGGTTTACTCCTCCCTGGTGCATAGCGGTGCAATGGGAAACTTTCCAAGGATAACTGGCATATGACACCTACATCGCTGCAATCCGGCAGGGGAAAACCCACTGATTAATTACCTCTGGTATTAAATAGAACCAGCACATTTTGGTCAAATATCACGCTTACAAAGCCAAAGCAAAACAGTATTTTAACATTTTACCAGCATTTGCTTTGTGAATACTTGCAGCCAGCTCTATTTAGCCCCAAACTGCTCAGCCACACATCCACTGACAGAAGCTGAATGGATCCCAAAGCAAGTGACGGCAGGACTGCTGTGAAAGATGCAAACCTATCAGTGTTTGTACAGATTTACATGTGCTGGACCTTCTCTGCCCAAGGAAATGCTGGCTTGCCTACTAGTAACACCTATAGCTATATCACAATTGCATGATCTGGGGACTTTGCTGCGTCATTAGTGTGGTTCAAGTGTGTGCCAGCCGAGCACACACACCAGATCAGTTTGCAAGGTGAGGGGTCTTCGTTGCAAATGAATCAAAATATCTCAATTTCAATGGCAAGCAGTAGAGAAATTTTTGCTCAAAAGCCAGTAACATCAAGGAGAACACTTGCTTTGCAATGACTGGATCTCCTCGCACACAATACATAGTGCTTCCTGACAGGCTTTAACCAGATGTATTTAACTTTACATTTGATCCCTTTGAGTGATTTTGGTGTCCTCCAACCAGGGGCACTTATAGGCAGTGAGATAAATAAATGCCCTTTTAAGCACAATTTAGTCTTATATATGCATTGTTCTAGTAAAATAATTCATTTGTATCCTAACGAAATGAGCACGACTCATTCCAGGAATGAATGAATGCTCAATTCTCTGTGATGGGTATTTATGTGCAAGGACAGAGGTTCTGTAATGGAAGATCTATCACTAGCGCCTCAATCCATTTTATCTTCATTCCACATGATACAAGTGAACTGAGTGTTGTTTTGGGATATAATTGATCTATAGCTGAAACAAATCAGCTTTGCAGCTAAGTGAGGAGATGAAGTAGTGGATAATCTGTAGTTTAAAACCAGCTGTTCTGCTGAGATCAAATTATTACTTTGGCACTGAAACGATGAGCTGCCAAGAGAGCGCGTTTCAGCACCCGCCGTCGTTCCTGGGCACGGCTGCCGTAACCCCCGGCCGTGCCGATGCCAGGCACTAGAGCTAATTGACAGCATGGCTGGGATCGGCTCACCATTTCCTAAACTGATGGACCTCAGCTGGCCTCGATTCCAAATATCAGCATTTTCAGGAAACCAATAGGCAGAGGAGGCAGGGAAGGAGGACACCCAGCCACCCAGCAAATAGCTGTGACTGCAACCAATGCCAGCAAAACGTTGTAGGTTAAAGCTGTGCAGCTGTCTTTGCTCTCTACTGTAGTTTCAGCACATAAATATTTCCAAATATTTTCCTCATTTCTCTCTGCTTGCATATTGCTGACAATTATTGAGAACTGAAATTCACCTCATCTCTTTCTGCAGTGCCCCTCCATAGGGATTTGAACAGTGGCTGTTTTTAATAGGTTTCCCTATTTTAGGAAAGGTATAATGTGCTCATGAGAACATCGCACAAATGTGACAGGAATGCAGGGAGGACACAGGTTTGCAGTTGCCTTTTTCCTTAATCATCTCCTGAGCTTTCAACTTACAAGAGCCTTTTCCAAATAATCCGAAGATAACTAAGGTTGCACAGCAGATAAAACACAAACACAACTAACCCATCTACAGAGTGCACTTCCTTTCTTCTTCCTGTTACCTAGAAGTTCACCAGACTCCAAAGAAATTAAAAGCAGTATTTCAAAAATTACAGCAATCTGTAAGACCTATTAGGTCAGATTTTTCACACCCACATCAAAGTCAGCTCATTAAAACAGATACGTTTTCTGCTAGTAGATCACTCAGCAGGTCTGAAAGGAATCCAGTAACATCTGCTTCCAAAGAGGTTCCTCTACACTTTTGCAGAGACAGCCATTAATTCCCTGATATCAGTACAAATTTTGCTTTCTTAGGCGTTCACTCTACACCACACTTTTGAAGGACAAACTGTCATTATTATTCCTGAGGTAGGTATTGCACAGGTTGTCGGTTTTGATTTACAGAATTTAAGAAAAGGATATTGCGCATCTCAAGCTCCCCTGTTTGGAGGCATCAATACATTTGCAGGGAGCCATGGGAGTCAGTGGGTTTCCTTGCCAGTGTTTCACAGGTTGTACTCTGCAGCAAGATACAGATGCTTCCACTATCACCATCATTATCCACAATCATACACCAATTTACAATATTGTACAGGTTTTTTGCTGGAACTTTGGGATGGGAATCAATCCTGAGACATCAGAAATCAAAATAAGTGGCAACATCGAGCCCTGACCACCATTCAAAGTCTTGGCCCACTTGGCTACATCTCTCTTTCATCAAGTCCAAACTGAACAGCATTTACTTCAAGGGTCTCATCTCCACCTTGTGCTCAATAAGGTTGTTTTCTTAAAGCATGAGCATAAACTCTGTTAAAAAATGCATTTCTAGTATAACATCTCTCTCTAGTGAGCAACATTAAGCTATCAATATTATTTTTCCCACACAAAACAGTGCAGATTTGTCCAAATCAGCATAGTATTTCTACCTTGCCTTTTGTCATTTCATTTTTAAGTTTACTATGTTCAGAGACTACCTCAAAGCACTTCATTCTTCCTCTCTGGTAGGACTAATGACCCCCAAAAGGGGAAAGGAAACAATGTGTGCTATCCAATACTGCATGCAGACACTATGACCCTTTTACTTAACTTCAAACATGAATACCAGCTGATGAGACTAGTTGTGCTTAACCACCTGTGGAAATACTGCCTTGAACTGGATCCTCACCTTCGACTCTTTAACCAAAACCTTCCAATGCCACCTTTCCATGATGATGTTTGACACCAGGCACATCTCACCTGAGCACTCAGCGGTGCCTGATTTCATAGCCTCTAAGGTTCAGCACTCAGACAGCACGGTACAGCAACATGCGCTGCATGTGGTTAATGGACATATAACTGCTGGCTGCTCCTTGGGTTGGGCAAACCCATCCTCGGCCTCAGAAAGAGACATCCTCTATCACCCGCTGGCCAGCTTCAGTCTCCCTGGCTCCTGAGACCAGCCCCACACAAGAAGCAGCTTTCACCAACACACGCCCTTGAAACCCTCCCCGAACACATCATTTTTGAGGCAGATGGTCAGGAAGGCCAACTTCTCCCCTGTCCCAGCCTTCCCAGGCACCTACACAGGATGCCTGTTTGACATATGGGGATGTAATTAGGGGCTAGTGCTGGTACCAGTTTTGGGGTGGGAGCTGCTGTTGCTGAATGCTGAGATCTGCACAATTGTGCTGACATTTCTGAACTATAAAAGCCCCCCAGCAGGCATCTACAGAGGAAACATTAAAAATTGATTCAGTTTAGCGCAAAAACTGTTGGCTAAGCCTCCCTCCACCCCTCTGCTCCTCCACCCCTTGACACAGCTTCCAGCAAAAGACTTTGCTTTCCCTTTCATATGGATTTTAACAGCAATTCAAGACCATTGATCCAGGACTCTGAGTCAGTGTATTACAATGCAAGATTATTCAGCTCTCTGACAGTCAGTTTGTCTAATTTAATTTTATTCCATAGTAAAGTGGGATTGGACAGAGGGAGGGCTAGAGGAAAAACTGGAAACATATTGCCTAAATGCTCAGGAAAACAGAAAAATGTTACTGAAAGGAAAGTATAACTTCCACTTGGCACAAGCTGCAATATCCTTCTCTATACCTCATCTGTCTCTCCCACCTTCAATCTCTGTTCCACTGAAGGATTTGAGAGTGGACAAAGAGGAGAATAAATACACCTTAGTGATATCTGAGCAAAGCCTGTCAGTGAACAGTGTGAAACAGTGGAATTTATGCCATCTCCTCGGTAGGGTTAAGACTTGAGACCTCATTGCGCTCACCATTTACACCACACAACCTTTCTTTCTATGGCTGGAAGAAATCGACTCATTTGCTTTGCAACCTAACAAATCTTGTCATAATTTAAAAGCATTTGCAACTACTTTTTTTTTTGTTGGTTAGTTTAACTTTACTCCATTGTTTGTTTTTCTCCAGCTTCATTTAGGCCAGCATTTCCAATGGCATAGGTAGGGGAGACGTTTACATTTATTTACAAGAGTAAGATCATTAACAACATAAGGTGGTTCAAAGAGAGGGTATAATTGGTTTCACCCACCTAGAGGGAAGATCAGCTTCAAAGTGAAACAACATCTAATTAAGAAAGTTTGCACTGTTTTGTTTTTAATAATGCTCTGCCCTCCACTACCAGTGTTTTTACAGCACTCATCACAGCAACTTCTGGCTTAGCCACACTTATTTTTCAGACACACACAAGCAGCAGATTCCTTCACGGACAGACAAAAGGAAGAGTCTGATGAGGAACTAAACAATTGCAAAATATATAAATCAATAGTCTGTATTTAAAAATAAAAAGAAAGATTAAAAAAAATAACAATCCTAGACAGAGCTATAAATCCAAACAGTAGCTTTTGCTCAGGTTAAGTGTTTGGCTCCTGGCATGTATTTTGCTTGGTGGCTAAGATTCAGAGCGCTAGGACCAGCTGGAAAACAAAACCAGTTTATCAGACACTTGGCTGGCCACGCATAGGCAAAGGCAGGTCATCCAGTGGACAAGTGAGGTGACAGTGCTGGCCCAGGAGCTAGTCCAGACCAACACGATATAGCGCAGGGGAGGAGGTTTACTTGCACCTCAAAGATCCCCAAATATACTGCCCAAGGAGTTCACAAGCACGCAGTGATCATGAAGTGAAGTGCAGGAGTCAGCATGTACCCCCAAATGCAGCCCCATACAGCAAGCTCTTAGGAAGGGAACAAGATCCGTGTTAGCGAGGATGAGGAGGAGAAAAGTCTGTCTCCCTGACTATCAGTGATGCAACAGGATCAAAGCACAGGAATGCAAATGTTTCACAGACCGCTCAGCAGTTCAAGAGCCCCCAGACCTCTCTATGACATTCCCAGGGTGATGGCAGACTTTGCCAGCTCCTCCAAACGCTTCCCCCTACCAGTAACATCCTCCACATGCTATCCAGGATGAACTGCTGTCAGTCTGCACCCATTCAGCACGCTACCTCTGCCAAAACTGGGAAACGCTTCACCTGGAGCACCAATCCCTACGTCCTCAGTATATTTTTGGTAATGGAGACTCTTGCACCTCATAATCTCCCAGCAAGGGGGCTGGGAAGGTGGTAGCAATACTGTTGAATGGCAAACATCACTTGCAGCCATGGCTGGTACTCCATCGTAAGGAGCACTCCCACTCATGCATCCCGTGCCCACCTGGGCACCCCTGCAGACCCTAAAAAGTGCCAGACGGGCTTGTGAGGTTCAGCAGGACCAGCAAGAAGGACAGGCCCCCCCCCTTACATCACAAAGAGGGCTACTGCAGACCCTGGGCATGGGGAAGTCACCTCATGTCACCTCCCCAGTGCTCTGCCTAACCAAGGGCAACTTTGCTGCAACCATGAAAACGGGATAGCAAGCGAAAAGGATATTATTGATCTTGAGCGTGTACGTGGGTCTGGGTAACTCTGAATAATTTAAGTCGGGGTTCTTTTATCTCTCTCCTGCTCCAGACTTGCTACCACTGCCTTGCACATGAATCAGACAGACTTCCCAGGCAGCTGGATGTGGGGTGCCTCCCATACAGTAGGAGCTGAAAGGGAAATACTGAAACACAATTTAAAGAGACTCCTGCATTTCAAATCTTGACCTCTCACCTCCACATCTGATACAGCTGAAGGATGCTCCCCTAACCCAAGGAGACACAGGCAAAGGCCGTGGGAGAGCTGGGGAAGCTCGTGGACACTGCCAACCCAGAGATGGGGGAAAGCAAGCCTCATGTGGGGATCCACTCCCATGTTCGCCCAGAGCTTCAGCAGGGGAGCCTTTCAGAATGCCCCATTCATGAGCGAGGGGGTGCTGTTCAGTGCTGACTAACACCACCTACTCATCTGTCCATGCAGGTGACAGCAGGTGTTTTAGGCAGCAAATCAATCACAGGAACATGGTCACAAGGGAACATAGCCATCAGTGCCCTAGTGGCTTCAGCAGCACTCACGAGAGCAGCGCTGCAGCAGGTGGGATGTGAGCCATCCCAGGCTATCCTGGAAAAGGGCATCATCTGCAGCCCTGCTTCATGACAACCTTCCCAAAAACGCTGCTTCCTGGGGAGTCACCCAGGGTGCAGCAGACACAGACAAAAAGGGTCATTGCACCAAACGAGGAGCCTGCATTTCCACAGCATCCAACTCTCCTCCCAAACACAAACGGTTATTTCAAACTGTATCTTTCATATGAAGCCACCAAAAATAATCTCTGCATTAATGGGGCAATAGCTAGTGTACAGCTTGGTTACGTTTTGGCAAACCCCGCTGAAGGATTAATTGTATATTAATTCTCTTCTAGGTCTGTTTTACAGAAGCTACAAATTTAATTCAAGCAGAAGAGCACCACTTGCAGAATCTTTCAGTTCGTCTCAGTTGAAAGCAAGGCCCAATTCACTTTAGAGCTGATCTGGGCTGCTTGTTGGTGTGGCATTGCTAGTAGTGGAAAAAAAAGGGAAAGCAGTTGTGCAAGTGGGGTTTTCTATTTATTTTAGGGAGAGGAGGTCAGTGCTGTGTGTGGAAGAGAACAGAGCCTTGTAGACCAGTTATTCCAAGGGTTGAAATGCTCAGGATGGCTATAAAAGTAAAAGAATAGGGCTGGGAGGAGCATAAAATCCGACTCAAAATTTGGCTGTCGGGAACGAGTGAAAACATCAGCTGCTTGGGTCTGTAAACATGAAAAAAGGCTCTGCAAGAGCCAAACAGGAAAAGCTGAGCGGTGAGAGGGGCTGTCAAGGCAGGGCAAGGGGTGCACGGGAGGTGGAAGAGGGGTGAGGATCATCCCTTGATGCTCTGCAGCTCCACTAAGGTCTGGTGGGAGGGTCAGGGCACAGGGGCAGCAGGGCAGGGCAGCTGTCAGCCACATGTTTGTGTCCCCAGGTAAGCAGCGTGGCCAGGCACAAAGAAGAAATCTTGGCAGAAAGGCCGGGAGGGAGCAGATGGGATGCTAGAGGCTGCACAGGCAGCTTTTCATAGAATTATAAAACTTAGGTTGGAAAAGACCTTTAAGATCATCAAGTCCAACCACGAACCCAGACTTCTGTGGGGAAGGAAGGGGAGGTGTGAAGCGGGTCCCTATGCTGCTGGATTGCATCAAGCAGCAGCGACCACAGCTTAGACTAGAGGCCTCAGCAGAGGCATGATGTGACAGGTCAATGCCTTGTATCTACAAAAAATGGGTTGAAATCAACACAGGCTCTTGAAAAGGGGATTTTGAGCATCCAAGAAAGAAAAGCACAGGGTTCTCTAAGGGCAGTCTGTGGAGCTACGAGGACATACATCCATTACAGCACAGGAGAGCAGAAACTGCAGAAATGGGGGTGATCTGTCAATATAACACACGGGGAATAAGCAAGTGAAGCACAAAACCAGTGTAACACCTCTAAAAACATTTATGTCAGAAAGTGCTGGATGGCTTTTACCTACTAGCTGGAGGCCCCAGGAGCGGTGGGGTTGGGGTGGAGCTCAGTAACACTACGATAGGGACTACATGGAGTGTAATATTTGTCAATATAAAGGGATGAGGGCAATAGGAACACCAATTACTGCAACAGCACCTGGCACTCGCTGAGGCTGCAGCATTTATCTTGGGAGCACAGGACAGGCCTGGAAGACCATGCAAATCTGTGCCATTCCTCCACTCAGCAGTCCTAACTTCCTAGCCATTTTGAGACCAGTTTACACAACTGCAACTATTTTAAGCTATTATTTCTACAGAAGCAATAGGAAATAGCGGAAGAAGCCGTGCTCCTGGAGGAGAGCTGTATCACACATGCTTTTTGTAGTTAGCCTTTGCTCCCATTACACGCCCCAAATTTTGGATCCGGCTCACTTTAAACTCAGCTCATGTTCACCCAGCACAGCTGGCAGCTGATCACAGCCTGTGTAAAACATTTTGTCCACACCAGAAGCATGGCCTGGCATATCACTGGTGTCTTGTAACCCACCCGGCACAGCAGTTATGTTCATTGCTGTGTGCAGAGGATGCTCTACCCAGATTCACACAGCAAGCTGGAAGTGTCCTCTTTCCACATGGATTTGTGTGGCATGCACAGTCCTGACCCTCACACTGCTGCTGGCACACCATCCAGCTCTTTATGCTTTGTTTTCTAAGAGGTGAGGTCCTAGGAGGGTAATTACAAACACATAAGCACACATGCTTGATTTCCAGCTCTGTAATTACCTGGGGGCCACTTTGCCTCTTGCCAGCCAAGAACAAAACACACACTGGCAAGTGATGCAACTCACTGTGCAACAAATGGTACAGAGCAGCAAACCCCCCCAAAATCCCTGTGCTGAGGTAGGGCTGGACTGCAATGCTTTCCTACTGTGAATTGCTAAAAGCCAGAGGATTAGTCAAAGATAACTCTCATTTAGCAAATGTGTTTAAGAGAATAGGAGTGCTTGCAGAAGATTGTTTTGTGATACACTAATCGTATATTTTATTTTGAAAACTGAATATGGAGATGCTATTATGAAATAAGAACTGCCCACAATACAAAGTGTCAGCTTTGCCAAGTGAAACTAAAATAGGTTCCCACTTCTGAAATCAGTCACTTGCAATATGAACCACTGCACGAGCTGAGCTTATCTCAAGATTTTTTTTTTTTCCTAAAGTCCAAAGCAGGGAAATAAATCTCAGCTCTAGCCTTGATGAGACTCAAGAGACGCACCAGCTCAACCAGCTTATCTAGTGTCATGGAGCAAATCCTAGTGCAAAAGCCTGGCCCACGCAATTAGTTGAAGGATGCCGGTGGGTTGGGAGCAGTGGGAGATGGAGCCTGACCCTTCCCACTGTCACTGCTGACTTGCTGAGTAAGCCTGGACAGAAGACAGGGGCAAGGGGGATCTAGAGGGCCTGTTTTCCACCCAATTATTTGCCCTGCCCAGTTCAATCATGCTCGTAGAAACAGCAAGTGCCTTCCCCTACTGCAGCATCTACGCCAGTGGAGAGGCTGCCTTGGCCACAACAGGGAGGTGGGATTCCAGTAGCCATGTGCTGCATTAACCTAAGCCTAATTTTTAGAGGCTGAATAATCCCCTTGTGCATTTTCTGTGGGGAGGTTAAGCCTCAAATGAATGACAAAGAAAGACGGCTATCAGCCCACAGACGGAAACATTTTGCCTTACCCAACACTTCAGCTTAGACGAAATTTTTCCACTGCACTTCCTACTGGGTGGTCCTTTCCTCTGCCATGACTCCCCTTGCAGCCACTGGAGGGCATCACGTGCAGAGAACAAGTTCATATTGCAATTGCTCACCCCTGTTTTGGCCACCCCCAGGTGAGTAATACCAAACTGTAAAGCAACTGGAAGCTAAAATAAAATACACAAAATGAACACGGAAGATTTGTACTCATGTTCTGCACCCATAGAAGATGACCAGGAAAAAACCCACTGGTATGTGCAATTCCTTCTTACAGAAATGAAGCTCCTCATGATCCAAGTCACGCACTGGTTTGCAGGCCTAGAAGTTTAAGGGGATGAGCACTTCATTCAGGTGACAGACAGCCCCTTTTAATCTTAATCAGTAGATATCCAGAAAGCTAACTCACAGACATAAAGCAAATGTACTTAGGGAATAAATGTCTAAATAAATATGAGAGATGCGATGCTGATCTTTTAATGTTCCTCTGCAGGATAAATAAAATTATGGGTTTTTTTCACTTCAATTCATTTACACTATTTGTTTATTGTTGCATGATAAAAAGGCTCAGCATGCCCTTGCTGAGTCTTCCCTCTGTTACAGAGTGAGAGGCTGCCCGGCTAAGCTGAGCACTACGGAGAAGGCAGATGAGCACGTAGAGCCATGGTACTCAGCAGCTGGGCATACAGATAATCCAAGGATGCTCCAACACCTACCTGAAGCCCCTTTTATGAAGGAAGAGTGCAATTACTGCAACAGAGACTAAAAACCTGGAGCAGGCTGAAGGAGCATCATCTTGCATGACGAGTTCACCATATTTAAGTCTGAGAAAGGCAATGAGCCTTTCTCCTAGTTATCTCCCATCTGCCACCTTCATTTGGCCATTAAAACAATATTTAATATGATAAAACCAGTAATACTGCCTAACTGATGGATGTCAAATTATTGGGGGAAATGTGCCAACATTTATTTATTTATTTGCCTCCCCAAGAATATATTCTCCTCTGTTTGGTTTTCTACTTTAATGACTATAATTCATCATATTATCTGGACTTCCAGTGTGCTGAGTTTTGTTTCAAGTTCTGCTTTTTTGCTGAGACATCTGTGAGAGGGCAGATGCAGGTAAGAGAAGCAATAAAACTAATAAAAAAGCGATAGTAGCTGTCACTAAAAAGCACAAGTTACTGAACCACCTTCATTTCCTACACGTGGCCCTTCTTTCTTGTTCTCTTTTGATGATTTTACTGCCCTCTTTCCACCAATATTTTACGCTGCTTAGGGCAGCTCTCCGCAAGGAACGTTAATTCCCTAATTTCCAAATAATTTGCTTTTCCTACCTACCAGCAGGCAGCGTAACAAAGAAGGGAAGCCAAAGCGGAAGAACTGTCTGGGATGAAATCGAGCCACATGTGATGGCCCAGTCAGGGGTTTCAGGAGGCATCTGAAACTGCAGCAATGCCTGAATCAGTGCAGGGACCCTGCCCTCGCAGGAGGCATCTATCTGCCACCTGTCTAATGCACTGGGAAATGCTGGTCCAGCTGCACCAAGGCTGTATCTATTTCAGAGCACAAGCATATGTGTTTTCCCCACCTGTCACAACTGTGAAATGTATAGACAGCATTTACTTCCTAGACATTCGTCGCTCAAATTAACAAGCAGCCTGTTAGTCTGAGTGCAATTAGCACCCCAAACTTTACTGGACATGTATCTCATAGCTGAATTTTGCTTGCGGATCTTTTAGCAGCCTGGTGTACCCTTGGAGTAAAAATAGGCCAACATAAAGAGTGGCAGTGCTGTGAAATCCCCAACAAACTCCATGTGAAGAAAAGCTAAACATGCTGCTGGGGACTTGGTTTTGCCTTTGTTAGAACCGACAGTGAAAACTTCACATTTTTGCAACCTGGAATTGAGCACTTGGTTCACCCGAGACCCAGCAAACTGAATGACTGAGAGTAACACAACCTGCTGGGGCTGACTCCCGCTGCCTCTTCCTGCCACCAGATTTAAACTCCACCGTCCCCACCATGTGCTTTTTGTGAAAATGCCATTTACATACAGACACGCATCTTCAAACATGACATCAGTGTTCTTCAAGCATACAATCAGCACAGACTGCAACCACAGTGTTGTGGGCTGCCCCTTTTAGTGCAGCACTAAGACCTACACACCAGTTCTTCCATGTTATAGCCATGCTGCATGCCATATCCTCAGACGCCTACCTGGATCACTGGGATATTTCTTCAAACGTAATTAACTTTGAAATGACAAACAATGACAGGCTTAAATTCGTTTAATTTGGCATTCACCTCTCCCTCCTTTTGGTTGCTGGCACAGTAACAGGGAATGTACAAACTACACTGAAATGTTCCTTCATAAACCCAAAAGCATGATATTTACTCGAAATCTGATGTAAAGAGGACTGAAGGAGGGCACAACCCAAGCTCCACATTGGCAGGACAGCCTTTATCTATCAGAGATCTCCCCTGGATGCTGAAGACTTAATTAGGCTTATAACTCTAGCCTCATACATGAAGAGGATTTTATGCTCACTCAGCAATCACTTTTTTTTCTTTTCTTAAATGCTCCACAGACATAGCCCAGAGTTAGCTTAGTCTGTCAATCAGTTCATATCTAGCATTTTCTTAGGATTAGCTTCTCCAAGCCTCCAGTGCTTGCCTGTGTGATTCTCTGACTTACCTGCTCTGTGCCTGCTGGTAACCCACTGTGACAGAGACCTGCAAGTTGTCACCCACCCTTCTGTGCATTGTCATGGCTTTCTCCCCCAAGTCCTGGATGAATCTAAATGACTCATACTCGGAGCACCTGTCACAGCAATGACATTGCTCTTGTTCTCTGTACTTCCCTGACATTTTATCATCCTCTCGTATCACACCAGATCTGGTGAGAAAGACACCTGTTCTTCTCCAGCCCAGCACCAATAGTGGCTCCCCTAAACACAGAAGACAAACAGAAGGAAACCAGAAGTTTGCTCACCCTCAGGAAGGAGAGGTCTCGGTTGTGCTCAATGCTGGTGATCTCCAGGTTGCCCATAACTACCTCGCAGTTCTCATAGTACTTGCGCAGGGCTCGGTACTGCTGCTCCAGGTCAGAGAGGGAGCTCAGCTTGTTCTCGGTGCCGGCACACACTGTAAGAAACCACAGGACAAACAGTCAGGATGAGCGTGGAAAAGGGGCACAGGAGCAGAGAAGAAAATTAAGCTTGTATACAGCAATACAAGCAGTTGAAACAAAAAGCCCTCACAAATTACTTGAGTATCAGCAGTAGAGACAGGAAGGTTCAAATACCATTTGTGATCATTTCAGCAATGTAAACACATTTCACCAAATGGGATGAATGCAGAAAAGCTGAAAACACAGAAATGCAAGAAAAATGCCAAACCAGTTGGCCTAAGCACCTAAAGGGTCAAACCCAGGCCTCAGAAAATCCCTCCCAGTCCTGCCAATGACAGAATCAGATACTGGACGGAGATGCTCCAATGACAGGTTGAAGCACAAAAGGCTGGAAAGACCCGGGCATCCAAGCAGACCTGGATAATTCAACTTTTTCCCTACCCTGAACAGTCTGTTGGACAAGCCAAGAGCAACCCGACCAGAAGAGTTATATCCAACACAGTTTTCTCCATCACTTTCTTTAAGATCCCAGGTCTTTCCAGCTTTATGCAATTAATAAATAATAAATAGAAAAAAGACAACAGTGAAAAACACATTGTCTTGCCACGAGTTGCAGGCTGAATATACTCTGACAGCAGAGATATGTCAGAGAAGCACAGAAACACCATCTTAACAGAGTTTTCAAAGGATGCCCTTTAACATTATACTACTCTGTTCTACATTTTGAAGCCCTGTTGAAAGCTACCACAGAACCTCAGCTCAGTCTACTAGCCTGCCGTGCATCGCACAACGACCAAATAAATGAGGGAAAGAAACGCAGAAGCAGCATTTTAGAATGGCAGCTTTTCCCACAGCGCTCAGTCTGCCAGGTCAGCGATGCTGCCTGAACAGTCGAGTGTGGGGCTGGGCTGGTTTGGGGTTTTTTTGCATGCACTTACATTTACTCTTAATCAACAGCTTGTGGGGTGTCATTATCTGTTAGTAAATTAATCTGAGTATATCCAAACTTTTGAAATGGTCATTATATCATGCAAAACAGGAGCCCGACCAGAATAGCATTTCTGGAGCCACTCTCACTCCTAGAGTAGATCAGTACAAACAAAACTCTCCATGACTGGAGGCATAATCAGTAAAATTGACTAAATATGTGCTTTTGAATGATGCAGGTCCTTTTCACAAGTAGCAAAAGTAATTAGGTTTTGGAGCACTACTATTATTGACTGTTTCCTTACTACATCCCCCAATCCTTTGGTTTTGTTTTGGTTTTTGGTTTTGAATAGAAATGGTAACAATTCTCATCTCTCTTCCCACTGCAGAGTAATCTGCTGTTGTGTGAGCGCAAAGGGCTTCTGGAAGGAGGCAGAAACCCATGAACTGCTCAAAGTTTTCTTCCAAGGAAAGTCCCTCTGCCCTAAAAAATGCCTCAGAAATCTGTTCCTGCTGAATTGACTCCTCACCGGGGAGGGCGAGCAAGCGCTGGTTTCATTGCAAGCCATTGACAGGACAAAGGCTTGATGAGATAGATCATTTTGGGTTCCATGTTTCCGGCAGCTAAAGAACACAGATCAAAGCTGAACAGGCACTGCAAAGGCTTCTTTTCCAACTACACATTTGGTCTACTTACCAAAGGAAATACTGTAATAATACTGTATTTCCTTCTATAATCTGGTAATAGTAAAATGCCAAAGTTCTCACTTAATTTAAAAACTGGAGATATTTGACGTGTGTTCATTACACTGTGTTGCAGAAAAATAAAACTTCTTGGTTTGTTCAGGTTTTAAAGTAACAACTACCACCTCATTCGCTTAATTTAAACCACAAACATTCTCATTCTGATTTTTTTCTGGTAAAACCTTACTACTTAAACTGTATCTAAATAAGAGTTTATTTATAATATGTTTAGTAGTCATTTTGATGGAAAAACATGATCACACTGGGACCTCACATAGCTCTGTTGGACTGGAAATACCTGGAAGGATTAACCACTGCTACTAGAAGACAGCACATCTTTCTTTTTGAAATATGAAGTCCTAACCTAGCCCATATTTGGAGTTTCATTCAGAACAACCTCAAGACCTGTCCTAAAAGCATGCCTTGCCTTCAGGGAGACACACACCTGGCCCTGACAGGACGCCTAGAAATGCTCTACCAATTACAAAACGGGTTTTTGCTTCTTTCTTAAACACAGCAGCATCTATAACAACATGACTTACTGTGTCTCCAGGCAAATAAGTATTATTCTGTCTTAACGCTCCCAAGGACTAATAAATAATTTCTGTTCCATTTTGCAATCAGTAAAAGGATCAACATAGCTCAGAAAACAATTGCAGCAGCTCGGCTAATAAAGCTATATACTGCAACACTGATATTGCATGTTGCACACCCATTAAAGGCTCCCTGAACGCTAATGCAGCCATTTGTTTGCTGTGAGGAGGCAGAACAGCTGGGGCCAGCTCTTGCAAGAGGACTCAGCAGGGATGGAACCAGCCCAGGTGTGAACTGGGGCTACGAGTTTTCTTCAGCTGAGATTAATTTTGTAAACCAAACCACTGCAGTAACTACTCCCAGCTTTTGATTTTGCTATGGAAATCAACTCTTTTGGGTAAGTAAAACTTTTAAAACAAATTTAGAATAAATCACACTAGTCCTTTAAATTTTCCTCATAGTAATTCCAAGCACTTAATGTCCATCTCAAAAAAAAGCAGTCCCTTCTGGTCCTGTTACACAGAGCATCTCATTGTTCCAGCTCACACCTGGGCCTTTGCTACCTGCCTGATACATGGTAAAAAGTCTGTGCAAACCAGCTCCTCTCAGCCTGCTCTGCCACAAAATTTTGGAAAACAGAGGAAGTCACTGCCCAGTGTCAATCTTCCCAAGCCACTGCATGACCTGGCCTGGCTTCTGCAGCTCTGTGCTGACCGGAACGGTCATTTCCCCTCAATAACAACAGAACTGGTTACAGATTGCCTCAGATCAAGTCACATACCAAAAGTGACTATCCTACATCAATTGGAGAGCATTAAAGTGCACAGTTCTTTTCATCAGTACCCAACCAGCAGAGCAGGCAATGCAGAAGAGTATTCATAGCAGGACAGCACCCCGACCAGCAGAACTGAAGTCCCAAAGCAAATGTGGGTATAACCATGGCTCATTGTATACTTTTTATGCGCCTAATAATTATGCCACATTCAAAATACAAAAGAGGAACTATGAAAGTATTTAAGAAAAGCGGGTTAGATCATCTGTCACTTGCATGGGGAAGAACTGGGACAGAACCTCACACCCTTCCCAGGGAGTCCTTTAAAACAAAGAGATTAGATATGCTCTTGGCAGGTTTTTTAAGGCGAATAACTAACGGCCCAAAAAGGCACTCCTGCTATGATGAAGAAATGCTGCTGCCATGGACAACCACAACGGTGCTCCTGCTTGCCCACAGATGCCAGGGAACCGAACCAAACCTGGAAGAAACACAGGCCAGAAATCAGGCTGTGAATTGGTAGTTAACAAGTTTTATGCCTCGTTTTGAGCCACATGAGGCAATTCCCAGCAGCTCCGGGGCAGAAAAAATTGTTCTAGGTCTGATTTGACAAGGTAGTTAAGAAGCTCTAAAGTAACCCCATACAAAGTGGGAGCTGAGCAGGAGTCACACAGGATTCCCAGTCCCTCTGTCTCTGAGCTCACCACAAAACACAAACTTCTCCTGGCTCATCTCTCAAAACAGCAAGAGGCATCTATGTGTTATAGCAGCTCTTTAAAATTAAGTGCCAAAATAATAAATATTTGCAGGGATGTTCCAGCTGTATATTGGCATAAGCACAAGCACAACAAAATGTAATCCCTTGTCACACCACGCAAAACCACCATAATCTATATTTCATAAACTGTCTTCAAAGCATTTTGTTGTATATGGTTAGACATATTATTTTATATAGCCCCAGAAACCTATGAGCGGCAGGAAAATAAAGTCTGTGTGTTTTAACTGTTCCTGCAGCACAACCTTTCCTGGTTAGTAAAAAATACTCATTCCCTGACTCCAACAGAGGGCAATGAGTAGCAGCTCAAGATGTGCCTCCAGCCTGGAGCTTTCCTCGCTGTCGAGCATCTCTGGGCACGTGCACTCTGACCTGCTCAGGAGACCTTACAGAGGCATCTCCACAAGGAAAACTCTTCAGTGCTGTTTCAATGCACACTCAGGAAAAACAGATGTGCCCTGATTTTTCCTTCAAGCCTGAAGGGCAGATCTCAGCCTGACAGCCTGTACCAGGTTACCACAGTGCCATGAAGCTCTCAAACACACCTCAAACACATCATTCCACCACCACACACTTGGCCATTCCTGCTCTTCCCAAGCCTCCCAGAGTGCACTGTGCAGACACACGCACCACTAATGCCATCCCAAGGCTGAAGGACACACAACCTTTCCCTCTGGGAGACCCCTAAAAAGCAGTGACTGCAACCAGCCCGGCCGCCCAGCCTGTGGCCACTTCTCATCTACACCCCAAACATGGGCAATTTTGGGTGACTGAGGGGCAAAGCACTGCCTGGCCATCACAAAAGTGGATTTCAGGTATTACTCACATATTCACACTTCACATTCAGTTGTTTACTTATTACCAGCTACCTAAAGCACAGAGTTTCAGCTCCTAATGGCCCCAATTACAGCAGTAATAATCATCTGTATTGAATTGAATTGATGTTTTTCATCAATATTCATGCACATGACTTGGAAATTCATTTCTCATTGACATTTTTTTCATAACAAAGCCAAATCATTCGGGTGCTCATTCAAAGGTAGCAAATAATGGAGACATTTAAAAATGTCCCTCAGCTTTTGCTTTTTAGCCCATTATTTTGCTCTGTTCTGTTGATAATAAATCTATACATGAAATTAAGAAATCACACTTGACTCCATTGAGTTCTGTTTCTTGTAATACTAATGGATTTTATAACCCTCCCAGCTCAACAGAGAATCTAACTTTTGGGAGGACGTGAACTTATTTAATTTCTTATTTAACCCCTCTCTGGATTTGCCTACATTTGGAGTTACTCAAGGAGAGTGAATCCCATTATCTCCATCATGGTCACCCCCACTAGAAATAACAGTGTCTCACTCCTCTCCCAAAGCACATTCAGATAAGCAGCGATGAGGCATCTTCATCACCAAACTCCAACATCAAGCATCTGAATATATTTTCCTTCAAATCATAAAATATTCATTGTTATCTCTGTGGCAATGATGCAGGAAGCAGTGCATTTGCCCTGCACCGGTCTTCACCTGCACGCAGCAAAACCTCCCTTTGTCAATCAGTTTGTCAAGTGGGCCAAAAACACAAAAGGAGGCTTAAACTCTTGGACTCTCTGACTTCAGGAGAGTATTTATGAAAGAGTGTCGCACATTTCTTCATCCCAGAAAGCACAATCCCAATGACAGTATCTCTTTCTAACACATTCTTTTCCCCTACTTCCCACTTATTTACTTCATTAGCTGTGTTTTTACAGACAGCACCGTCATCAGGGTTTCTTGAAAGGTAGCTAAAAGAACTGTTTATTAATAACTGCAAACACTCGTGGTAATTTGTTTAGACCCCCAGATGCGGAGGAATACTTGAGCCCCTTAAGGAACAACTAATTATGAGCAATGCCACAGCAATCCCCATTCATTCCTTTACGCTCCACGCTCTCAGCAACAGCCTAGGCACCCTGTCACTCAAGTACACACACAGAAGGGGTAAATACACTTTTAATCCTTCCATTATTATTATACAGCTCTCCTTGAATGAGCTGCCAAAGCCCTGAATTTTCTTGTAATTAGGCATATCCTAATGAAGCGAGGGCCACCTGCACTTACAGCCTTGCAGATGTTTCCAATGACAAGGCAAAACGCTCCTTGAGATCACCAGACATTTTCCTGTATATCCAGTGGTTTTAGACAAGTGTTTTAAAACTGGGGGCTTTCTTTCCCTAGGTGGGAGACTGTAATGAAGAACAGCATCATTTTCTCTGTACTCCTAATTAAAAGCTCAGCTGGCACAAGCATTTTCCTTCCGTGAGGTCTGCTCTGTGCTAGAAAATGATCATCCTGTTTGAATTCAGTTGCATACAATCAACCCAACTGCCATGAACCCCTGGACAGCCACATGGCCAGGGGCGCTCAGCATGGCCATCCAGTCACCATTCAGTCCATCAGGGTGTCACTGGGATGAGGTGACAAAGTACAGGCTGGTCCATGGCAGCTGTGGGCCACACCACCATGGCTTTAATCCCTTCTACCTGCACGCAAAACTCCAAATGGCCCAGAAACACTAGCCCGGTAGTGCTATTATGGAATCACAGAATGGTTTGTGTTGGATGGGAACTTAAAGACCATCTAAGTTCCAACCCCCTGCCATGGGCAGGGACACCTTCCACTAGAACAGGTTGCTCCAAGCCCCGTCCAACCTGGCCTTGGACACTGCCAGGGATGGGGCAGCCACAGCTTCTCTACACAAATTGTTCCAGTGCCTCAACACCCTCACAGTGAAAAATTCCTTACTAACAGCTTAGCTCTGATATTTATTTTGATTTCCAAGTTAAGCTCTCCGCATCCGCTAAATCAAATAAAATACAAAAAATTAACTAAATTTTTCATCCAGACTTTTATTTACAATACTAAGAGGATACTGAAACACTTCCATAGCCTTTCTTCTCCACAGCATGAAGAAGCAGCCCCTGGGTTGACAGTACCAGCGACCAAAGCATTAATTCCCTGAAATTTGGCCACTAAACTCTCAAATATCATTTCATATGCCATTGTAAAAGCTTCCCAGCACTTCCAGAAAAGTTAACACACGTGGATGTGTTACCAGGGTAGTCCCACCTTCAACAGAGGCTGATCATATGCCACCTACAAATGGAAGCTCGTTCCAAGTTTTATGAACAGAAACACAGCTAGGCACAGTAAAGACCGACAATGATTGTAACTTCATCAAGAAGGACTGGCTACACGTGGTAACACCTTTCTGAGCTGGTGACACCCTCTCCTTGCAGTGAACTCTCCAAAATCTCTTTGGTGGATGCTACACAGCATGTTTTACTGATAAACCTTCCTGTTCATACCAACCAAAAAACGGCATCAAAATGTTGACTGGATTTATACACCCACACTTCAAGGATAATGGCCTGTGCTGGCCACATCAAGCCATCAGCAGCAGCTTGTTTTATGCCAGTACTTCCAGCATTGTTTCTCTTTTAGTTTCATCACATATATATTATGATACAGCAACTGGACAGGAAAAGAAGGGAAAAATATTCTGGAGGAGCACAGCTACCACTTAAAAAAGGCAGAAAGTAATACCAAAAGTTTTACCAATGGTTCTTTCCCCTCAAGGCTTTGTACCAAATTTTTTCTTTGGGTACTTCTCCTTCCCTTTTTCTTCCTACTCTTCACAGACACACACACATACTTCCTTTCCTCATTTCATTCTATTTTGAGGATAAATAGTCGCTTCTTAACTATAATGTAGGTACTGGACTTGACAAGCAATTAAAGCAAACAATTTCCACTCATCTAACTTTGCCAAATTAGTCATCTACCATCTGCTCCATCATCTGGCTCTCCTTGAGGTCTTGCTGTGAATCTGGAAGCACTCACTCTGACAAGGAAGCGGCAGATAAGCCTCCAAGCTGGCAGGGAACCCGAGGGATGGAGGTGACATGGGGGTGACACGTGGCACTGCACTGCTGACTGCCACCCCCATCAGGCTAGCTTTGAGGAGATGCTCGTGTTTCCAGTGGTCACATTGGCAAATTTCCAGCACTCAAGTTGTGACAAAAAAACATTTAAAAGATTTCTTTTACAGCCACTTACACAGCATGGTAGCTTAGGAAGAGTGTGGAGTTTTCATAATGGATGCAAAAAAATAACTTACTTTATTGAAATATCTTCAGCATTGGCAAGCTGCTTCCCAGAAAAGTACATAGCCTTAACAAGCAATTAAGAGACATTATCTAAGGAAGACTTGAGTGGTTTCTGCTTCCAGCACCTGGCTTTGTTCAGGTAAGGCCACATTTTGAGACAATAAAAAGGTTTCCAAGTAGCTCTGAAATACAACACTGGTCTCCTCTGCCCTTCAGCTTCTGAGCACTAGTGGAACCTTTTCCTTTTACCAGGCTTCCAATTTGGGCTCCTTAATGGGTCTCCCAGTACGATCAAAATATCACCAGCACCCCTTTTCCAACTGACCTATGCTTCCTCCCCAAGGAAATGAAACACAACTCCAGAGTGCAAGTTAGTCCATAGAAACATTGCTGTTGCTCTGAAACATCACGTAGAAGAATTATTCCCCCTGTTGCTGCTGAAGGTCTTTACAGACCAACTATTCCTGCAGAAGTCAGTGACTTCAGTGCAGCACCCAAAATTAAGCATGTGAATCTAACTCTTGATGCCAAGAACCAAACTCCTTCCCTCTACAGCACCAAAGTACAGACCATTCCCAATGCCTTTGAAGACTAATAAGTTCACAGATAAGTTCTGCTCCAGTACAGCAGCAGCAATACAGCCTGTTTCCCCCCATCACTGCATCACAGTATATCCTGGCTCCCTACCAGGGCAAAGGGGTGGAGATCTCCAAGGGTCTCAGCAGCGAGAAGGATTTGGGTTTCTTTTTCAGTGCCGGGGGAAAAAGCGTAGGGAAGATGATGGAGCACAGACCACAAGCACCAGGGAACACATTCACAGGTGGGAGCAGGAGGACCACAGGAGAGCCAGGCACTTGGACTGTGTTTTTGTACACGTGTTCAACAAAAATCAATTTGGCAAGGGATGCCAGTAACAGCTGCTGTGAGGTTGGCCCAAAACCATTTCCCAGCTCAAAAACCCGGTTGCTTTGCTGGGGACACGAAGGGCTCTTTCCCTCATGCGGTGCTTTCCCAGAGGCGCAGGGCTGCTCAGCGTGCACAAAGCACTGCCGTGGTGCTGCAGCGGTGGCCGCTCTCCCCAGCAGCTCCCGCTGCTCCGCTGGGACCCACACATCTCCCCGACAGCCTTGGGCCTTCGCCTGCCTGCCTTTCTTTCTGCTTTTCCCTTTCCCAGAGGGCCCCTGAATACCGCGAGCATTCACTCAACTTAAATGCATTTTAATTAACATTGTACAAACACACAAGAGTTTGTGCGTGCACAAGGGAGCGCATTCATTCAGCTTCTGCCTGATTCTCAGCCCAAGGAATCCAGCGGGAGTGCTGGCAGCCGCTGCGATGGGAATGGGATTGCAGTCCTCACTTGCCTGTACGGTATTTAAAATACACTTGGCAAGAAGCTCACAGGCCCTTAGATCCTCCTTACTATTATTTAAGCATCGTTTATGTAAAAGATGCAGCTGAGAGAGAGTAGGTGGGACAGGTGCTTTTATATCTGCTAACGTAACTGTGGCTAATTAGTCACCACTAAAGCACACAGCAAGCACCACGTTGTTACACCATAAGCACAAGCCACTTGTGACATATAAAAGGTATTTCCCCAAGATCTCGCACGGAAATCTCTTTTGCATTATATTAGTAATTATCACACAACCCAAATACCACCTAGAAAAATGACTAAAATAACTATGAAATTGAAACACTTAAAGAAAAGGACTGCTTTAGTGAGAAAAACCTCCCCAGATTCTGGCAACCCAACAAGACAAAACTGCAGAGGGGCTTAAACAAAAAGCTCCTGGAAAAACACTTGGGAATTAAAGAAAGCCAACATCTCATGGGGAGCACCCTACTGCTGGGGCTTGGGTGTCCCCATTACCAGGCAAGAACAGACCCAACATTTTGGAGCTGCTTTGCCCAAGTGTTTCAAGGTGACTGTGCAATGCAGGAGACCGTGATGACAGAAATACCCTATTTTAGCCAATATGCACAGGTCTGTTAAGTGAAGACGGCATACAGTTTATTTTTCATTGATGAAAATAACAGGCTCTCAAGCAACACGATAACCTTGTCAAGCAGGCAGGAGCATCCAGTTCATGTGAGACAGCCGAAATGGTAATTACAGAAACTTGTAAGTACTGCAGATGAGGGGAATGGTGTTGCAGTTGGAGGGAGAGGCAGGGGCTGTGCTGAAGCTGTCCAGTCCCACAGGTGGACACCCCACCTTGTCTGGAGCCAAAATACGCTGGGCCTGGGAACAAGGACACGTCCTGAGGTCTGTGGTGGTTGTACATGTTGCAATCATCAAGTCAGAGAATTAACTGAAAGTGCTCTTTTATACAAACCTCCCTGAAGCCACTGGCTGTGGTGGCTCACGGCTACAGCACGTAATCAACTCCACGTTCGTAAATTAAGTGCTTTCAGATACCAGTTTAAAGGCAGCAAAACCAAAACCTTCAACAACTCAAGTCTACACAAGAACCCTTCCTCCTTCTACACACTCTGCATAGAAACATCCAGCCTGGCCTTAAGCCGGTTGCAGTTCGTGCATGTCCCACAAGAGCAGAGGGATGCCCATTGCTGAGCACACATGGCTTGGCTCGAGTGCTCCAGAGCGCAGGTGCAAGTGAACACCAACCCCCCACCCCTCAGACCCGCATGTTTTGAACCAAGTCCTGGACCGGACAATTTAAATTAAACATAATAAAAAATAAAAGCTAAATAAAAGCCTGGGTATCCAATAAATTTTTCCAGGGCCTCTGAGGGCTTCGGCTCTGGTGACCAGCAGCACAGTTACCATAACTCTACCACCAAGATGCTTTTCCCCTTGCTGAGAAAGTAAAGGGACCCCTTTTAACCTCACCAAGGCTGTTGGCATAAGCTGCTATTAAATTGCAAAAAGAGGGCAGAGGCAGGGCTTGCATTTGAATCGATAACCCCACTGTACGTGAGCAGAACGTTCAGGGCAAATGCCTGCAGCACTGAAGCTTCTGCCTGTTTCATCTCGGAGGGGAGAACCGTGTGTCTGTGTTTGACGAGCTTCTCACTGTCTCTCACTGGTTCTGTAAAAACGAGGGAGCGAGCAGCCGAAATCACAGACTTGCCTCTCTCCACCCAATTCCTGCTGAGCTTTTCTACACGGTTTCACTTACCCAAGGCTGCAAGGGGACATGGCGAAGTCCACTTTAACACAGTTTCCCTGCAGTTGAAACTGGCAGAGCAATTGCAAAATCTCTAATTGCTTTCCTCACCCAACCTATTGCGCTAACCTAAGGCATATTTATTTCTTTCACTTTCATATACTTCCAGAAATCATCCCAAAATCTAAGTTCAAACAAACCATACTTGTCAAAATCAGGCACTGTAAATTCCTTACAGATCAGTTTGCTCAAATATGCTCCCTGTTAATGCTTGCTGTTATTTCTGTCAGGCTTTTTAAAATGCACTCTGTACATATTTTATAAATATTTGGTTTATACCTGCCCCCGCCCCATGCCCAGAGACTGTCCTTAAAATTCTGTCCATTGATTGTGACAATATCAATTTGTAAAGGTCAACAGAAAGCTTCTCTGACAGCTGAACTCAGAAACCAATTTTTAAATGAGCTGTTTCTCTTCCTCTACAAAGCAAGATCCAAAAACATCAAAACCTAAGGTCTTTATTTCACAGGCCTGACCAGTGGCTTTGATAAGCTTTGGATCCCTGATGGCCACTGAACACTCCTTGGAAATTTGACCTTGTTTGAGGGTCTTAAAAAATAACAACATCTGAAAAGGCAGGTTTATAAAGAGAGAAAATTGTGGAAAAAACAAACAACATTAATGTGCTGCTCCTCTGAAAGCCTCTACAAACCTTGGATAACAGAGCTCCAGGGATTGCCACACAAACGTCACCACTGTGTGGGTTTGGCTTCATGCATCCTTTTATTATACATCAATAACCTACATTTTGCACTAAAAAACCCACAACCAGCTGGCTAGTCAAGAAACAGACTATGCCAACTTATTTTGATGCCTGTTTCAGGTTTATACTGAGGACAGATTAACTGAATTGAAGTTGGGATCCAAAGCCTCTTTAAAAGGCTTCTGCCCCTTCCCCCAGCCCACAGTTTACTAAATATCTCAAATTCATAACAACTTAAAGTAGAGCTGTGCAATTTATGATCCTGCTATACATGAAGAAAACGTGCTGTAAATCAAAGGAAACAGTTATACAAATGAGCATAAAAGTGCAGGGGAATGTCACAAGATAGCAATCAAGTATCTTCCGAATGGTAAATTCCGGGAGCAGAAGCACCATTAGTTCAGAATCCTCCCCTCAGCAGCAGCAGGACTGGTTAATCACTTGAGCCATCAGAACTGGAGCTTGCCTCCTTCGATAACTATGGATTCAGACTGACTGCACACCCTTGGCAGGGTACCAGGAAAGGCAGGGGGAAGCAAAGACAGCAAACGCACATCTGTGCTCACACCAGCTCGCCAAACCTCACACGTTTCCCTGCTGCTGACGACGTGGATCACAGAAACATATCACGCAGAGACATTGCCACGGAGATGAACACGTACGTGCACCAGCCAGGTCTCTGCAGACACCGCGAGAAAGGTTCTTCAGCAAAAAGACAGCAAACCAGAAGGGGAACAAACCTTGCCTGGGGAGCAAACTGCCAAAAGCATCTAGAGGAGGCGAGAGCAAATGCAGAGGACCTGGGAGGATGGTGCAGGAGGCTCCGAAAGAGCAGGGTGAGGTAGGTTCACCCTGTACATGGCCACAAAGCTCTTCGCTGACTTCCCAGGTCCCAGCTCCTCTCTGAGGTTGGGTCACTTTTCTCCTAACACTACCAGCAGAATAGATACGTAATGGCAAAGTGCCAAAGGATTTTCTGGGATCGAGGAAAGGCAATGCCTTGTAAAATACTGGAGCTGCCCCAGGAACAGCGGTGGCAGCACCAGGAGGATCTACAGACAGATTAAAGCCTCAGTTTAGTGGCATATGGAGAGGATGGCAAGAGAAAATCTCTCCGAGACTGAGCATGGTGCTAAAGGATCCTACCCAACCAGCTGTGATGATTCTCCAAGGGATTCCCTTTCCCTGCTGCTTGCTTCAGAAGGGCTACAGCTGAACAATCTGGAGCAACCACCAACCTGTGCCCTTGGGCTTATTTCTAACATCTGCACGCAAGACATTCCCCAATCCTATTCGACTTGGAAAATTCCCAAGACTATTCCTGACCTCTTAAGAGGACATCTCTGCACGCCTTTATTCTGCAAAGGATAACCACTGGCTTACTGTTAAAGTAACATCTCCCAGTAATGTGCCAAAATCATTTGTTTTCTGGTTCTTAACGCAAGGCAAGGGCAACAAAAAGAGAAGACACAGCAGACAGCTGGTTGCTTTTTTGGAAGATGTGGATGACATGTTCCCAGAGACCAAAAGCAGCTTCTTATTCCTGCCTTTCACATGAAGATTACAGCATTTCTGCCCAAAGACAACCTCACCTGATTTTACTTTCACAAACACAGAGAAAGACAGATGAATGACAGGGGCCTTGCTCATCCTCACTGGGCAGAAAGCAACAGGCACATCCTCAGCAGCATCATTAAGAAGGAGAAGCCAAGAAGCAATTTTCCCAACACAAGACCTCTGCGAGGAGGCTGCTCCTGGGGTCTCCATTTCATTAATACCTTCCTCTTGCTCACTGCACTAGATGATCTGGTTCAGTTGATCCTGGGAAACGTGACAGAGGTGGGAGGGGGAGCCCCAGCAGGGGACACAGGGCACCCAGCATGTGATTCCATCCAAACCTTGTGCCGGGGGGGCTTTGGCCTCCCGCTTAAGTGATGCAGGAGCACGTGCAGCTGGAGCAGCTCAGAGCAAATTTACCCGCTGTAAAATGTCCTTGGAGCTGCCTCGCTGAGACACGTAAATGGTAGCAAAGGTCAGCAAAGCTAATTTGATGGTAATGAGCCTGGCTCTGCACCACTCGCCAAAACAGTGGACCCGTCCTTAAAAACACCCACATCCACCCCAAAAGCACCTCGCAGAGTGCGGAGAAATAAATTCCCAGGAGCAGGGCTCCTTTGTTTTACCTCCACAATACTGTGCTTACCAAACACATTCACTTTTTATTACACCCACAGAAAAGCACAATCCAGCTCGGACTGCTAGGAACAGCTTAATTAATAACAATTAGCCGCAGCACAATTGTGATTCAAGTGGCGTTTTGGAGCATGAAGGAGAAACTTGACTCTTTTGCTTGTGAGCATGGACATAAGAAATTCCAGGCAAAGTTAATGGAAACTGAGCGGCTGAGTGACGCCAAAATTCAAATGTACTGTAAAATTACTAAATTATTTCAATGTCACAGGAAGGCATCGTGCTACTTCCAGGCTTATTAGCCCTTGCAGAGTTTTAATAATATTTGGTCAAACACCTCAGGAGCACATCACTGGGATATTATAAAAAACTTTCATATTTTAAGAAGGTGGGAGGAGGAAATCCTTGTGTGCAGCAACAGGGAGACAATTGCCTTGCAAAGACCCATTGGGGTGAGATGCCAGCAGGTTTGTGGGTGCACGGGGTGCCAGCTCTGTGCCCTCTGAAGCCACCTTGTCCCTGCCTGGTGGCAGATGCCTCAGAGGGGGCCTGGTAGTCCCCTCCCCATCGAGGAGAAGGAGAAGGACACTTTATGAAATTGCAGTTGTCTAAAGTGGTCGAAACACCTGCCAGTCACGGCAGGTTTATTGGCCGCACTCCCCGCAAGGGGGGCTGCATCTGAGTGCCTCCGCCTTTAATTAGTGTCACTGCAGTCAGATGCAATTTATGTTTAAATATACATGGGTAATAAGCAGACAGTCCCAGCGACTACTTTCAAACAGAAGCAAAAAGGTGAAGGCTTTAAAACTTTCTGTTAGAAATCAAGAGAAATTCTCATCTGGGGGATGAATTGACCCTGCTATTAACAGAGAGTATTTTCTGACTCCAGGAGGGGCAGCTGGCATCATCTTAAAAATAAACAAACAAGCAAAAAAAAGATAAAGTGATCACACAGGATCAGGTTTCGAAAGCATGGAAAAGCAGAGAAATGTGCACCCAGCTTGCATGCTAAATGCGAGCACGTGGGTGTTTGTGCAAGGCACACTGGGCAGCTCCAGGGATGCCTGCAACACTCAGCATGAAAAATGCACACATGTGCTTACATTGATTTTCACAAGGCTTCTGTGGCTTTGCATGATGCCATTACCCTCATCTCAGGAAAACAAATGTCCTGTGTGGACCAGCAAAGCACATTTATTTCCTGGCAAAAGAGAAGATACCACAGCCATCTTGCAGGCAGAAGGAATTGCAGGTGGCAGTGCCGGGTCTGGAGGGAGTATGTTTCAAGATTGTTCTGATGCAGGTGTGATGCAGCTAGAAAACCAAGTATTTCAGGTTCCTTACCAATAAAAAAATTACATTTTCTAAAGTAGGTAGACTGGCAACATGTGGGCAGAAACTAGAAATTAAAGAGGGTGCCTCCTGCTCCTAAGACACGCCACAAATGCTGCCTCAGCCGGGCCCCACCTTCCAGAGGAAAGCTATCATATGCTCAGTAACATACGCTTTCCTTATTATTTACAAAATCTGAGCCATACTGTTGGAAAATGTGTCTCAATGTATGAAAACTGTTCCAGGGCTTCTGGCAGAGCCTGCGAACACACGGGCCAAAAATATGCTTCCCAGCAGCACAAAGCCATCCTACGTTTGCCCAGCATCCCCGTCCTGCAAGCGCACAGCTGCCTTGATGCCACTGGTGCTACCCAATGCTCAGCGGCCAAGGAAGTGGAGGTCACCACATCATGAACTCACCAGCTTATCTTCACCTTTCCTTTATCCACGTGCAGCTAGAGCATGGCACTAGTCTTTTATCTTCTATTAGGTATCTGCAAGATCCTTCACTTTGCCATGACAAATTCCCACCAAACCTGTGTTTGACAAGATACATAATCAAGAAAGCTGTTTGGGCATCGGTCTCCTTCCCACTGGTCGTGCTGGATGAGAAAGAACAGTGTTTGATGAACAGCTTTGGGTCCTATTGTGTTACCTACATCAGGCTGAAAGGCCCGAGGCTCTCCACACCAAGGAAATGAGACGGTAGAAATAAAATACACACCTTCCAGGTCATTTGGACTCGGAGAAAACTTAATAAAACCTCACAGGCACTCGTCAAACTCAAACCAAGGCCTTCTGAGAACAGACTACTTGCATGTCTGTAGCCATTAGTGCAGGTAAATACTCCTGCTTAAGAAAAGCACTGCTTTTGGTGTAGCTGTCTTGCTTGTCCTCAAGTGTGTTCCTTCCCCAGGAAGGTAAGGGTGGGATTGAACTTGAAACTAATTGCCCCTGGATTTTGTTCTTTGTGGCCCTACCCCTTCTCAAAGGTGGCAGAAATCCTCCAATACAGACCCCCCAATGCTCTGCAGATTTGCCACTGGGAAACTATAAGCACTTGCTGAAATTAATGGTTGTCTTTTACCCTTGCCTCTAGATTAAAGGAGGCAAATCTCTTCCACTGGGCTGGAAGCATGCCCCAGAAAAATACATGACCTGAAAAACTCACCTCAGAGTGGTAGGTCTGGGAATGCAGAGGATGCATCCAGCTCGCTTGGGAACAGGATACTCATCCTCTGCTTCAGCAGCAAACTTCCCTACATCAGAGACATACCGTACTGAATCCTTCCTCTTTGCTCCCACTGGTGCTATATGATTAATATCACATCAAATTTGTCTGTGTACAGTATCCCACCGATCTTTCTTTGTGTAATGTTCACTTTACATCAGGTGACAGTTTTAGTGATTCCTCCTTTATTTGCATGTCCCCTTGAAGAAGCTTTATTTCTCCTTCTAATCAAGTCATTAATTTTCATGGAAATCGTTCCCACCCTGAAATGGCTAGATTCTAATTTGTCTCTGTCACACAAATGACAAGCATCATCTCATTGCCATGCTGTGATGTTCCTTCACATACCCATATCTGAGTAGGAAAAGCACGAAGATTATTTTTCCACAGCCATAACTGCTTTTCTCTGTGGCAATTTGATTCCATCACGATCCTTCCTTCAGGTACTTTGAAGTAATATTATACAACTGCTTGTTTTTTATTTGAAAACACATCTTGCTTTTTTGTAATCGGAGAACTGGAAATGATGGTCCCAAAACTACTTTCCTTTTTTTGTCTTCTCTGTATCCCATTTACCAACAGCGCTGACCACCTGGGATGGCAGTGCATACCTCCCTGCTGTCAGACTGATGCCTCTTTCCAAAACCTCTTCCCCTTTCCATGGTCTTGTCCGGACACGGATTTTCACATAACAAAAGCTGAATGCATCACGGCAAAACAGAGTTTATGCAATCTGAAATGCCACCTGGCAGCTCCTCCTTTTCCTAGTATTCTTCCAATTACATTCCTTGCTCTTTCTGTATCTTTTCTTCTTGTTCCAAAACTATCCTCCCTAATTCTGGGCCACCAGTCAGGAGAATCATGAAATGCTTTTAGGGGAAGTTAACATAAAGTGTGGCTGCAAAGGACAACGGAGGTTTACAACTCACTTCCTTTGGCATCTGCCTTTTCTTATCAAAACAGCAACACTAACTAACTGCATCCCTGATTTACTACAGCACTTACACATCTCAGTCTTGAGTGTACCAGAAATATGTGGCAGAGAAACCAAAGGCTGAGAGAGTCAGAGTTGCCAGACAACTGAATTGTGGCCATTGGACCATCCTTACCTCACGTCCATGTACCTTGCTCCCAACTAACAGTGCTCTGCCACCACCAAGCCTGCCTGACTGCAAACACTGGCTTTTCCAGAGGAAAGATCTTTCTTCGTGATTCACAAGATATATGTGATTTTCTTCTGCCATTCACTGGAAGGCACTAACTTGATATTACAATCAAAAAAGCTGGCTTCTCATGGATTTTTAAGAACACTGATCGAATTCTTTCTCATGTCATGCTGCTTCTCCTTGAGGAAATGTACTTGAGCCTCAGAACCACCTCTGAAATCATATTTAGAAGAAGGCTGGGGCTGCAACTCCTCTACCAGCTATTCCCAGCACACAGGATATTAGATATTAACACATTTCAACCCAATATAATTCAATAAATAAAATCTCTTAAAGACAGATTACTTTTGCTTCATTAAAGCATCAAGGTTGTACGCAGACCCTTGAGGATTACCCTGCCTTTTTGATTTCCTTTCTGTTGTGCTTACCATACCACTTGCTGGAAAACATCACCAGAAGCGATGGAAAAAGTGAAGTGGAATTATTCACAAAGGATCTGAAGACCTTGCAAGGTTGGATTTTTTTTTTGCTATTGTCAGTTCAGTAGATGACTTCCACCGATGGGCCTGGGTTACCTGGTTATATATGCACACAATGCCCAGAGTTCACGCTGTTCGTACACGGCAATACTGAGCACAGCACTCCAGGGAAGGGGTTATTCACCAGGGGAGTCACCTGGTCCTTGTCCTCAAGGATTCTCCCAGCAGTGCTTCTCCTTCTTCATCTGGCCTTCTCCCTTATCTTTCCTTCTGCCCCTCCTCTCCCAGCGGTGCCCCAGCACTGGATCCATCTGTCCCCTCCGCACAGCCCCAGCTGCAGGGCCACTCTGCTTGCTCACACATCTCCTCTCGTGCAGAGCCAAAACCACCCAGGTGAAGTAAGAGAAACCTGCTAACCACCAGCAAGTGACCCAACACACGTGAACCACAGAGCACCGTGGGCTGGGAGCACTCTGCCTACACCCCAGCTCCTCCGAAGGGAAATTCAAATAGCGCTGCAGTGATGGCCAAGGCCCTGACTCAGCAAATTCCAGAAGCTCCTATTCAATTGCAAGTGTTCCAGACTCAGTCAATAGGAGTGAACTGTGACTGAAAGGATTGACTTTGTGCAATACCATCTCCTTCCCGTTCCCGCTCTTACAGGCTGTTACTAAATAGTGGGCAAACACTGGTCACATTTTTCCAATCCTGTAATTGCACAAATCGATGAAATTCTCAACCATAAAAAGGCGAAACAGCAGAGGGGTTTCCCCAACATGTTTCATTGTTGCCGAAAAAATCAGAGTAGATCAAATTAATAATTGTATTTAAGTACCATTTCAAACCACGACTTCAGGGAAGAAATTAATTAAACATTTATTCTAACCTCAGAATTCAACTGAAAACAAAAGCTGTGTTTTGCATTTCTACTGTGAAATTCTCCAAATGCATTTCAGTGTTTGACTTGAGAGGCGATGCAAGAGATGTAAAGCATGTGTGCAAGGCGAAAGCATGCACACTTTTTTTTACCATCCTGAAATAAAACCTCTGCAAATGACAGCTCACAGAACAGCAAACAAAAACCTCTTTCTAGATCTGGAGGTAATGCTGTTATCTGTAAAAGTTCAGTTGGACTTGGAAAAAAAGTAAGTGTATGAATTTTGGAAAATCTCTTTTTTTCCCAGGTGGGAGAAATTGCTACAACTCTTATAAAGTCTTGTAAGAAATAATGTGAAACAATATCAAGCAACAGTACCTGGCAAAAATTCAGATTCATTTTATATGATGGATTCATCTTGTTGGTCCCTAGACCAAAAACTTTTCATTCAGTTCTAATTTACTCAGCCAGGCTCCTGATTTTATAGACACGCAGCAAACTCAACACAGATAAATCACATTGCAAAGACCAGATTTGGAGTGCATGCAGACATTAAGCTTTAGCTCTGATGTAAAAGCAGACAGGAGCGAGATCTCCATGTTTTGAAGGCTACCGCCTGTAATAAAAAAGAAGTTTAAGTAAAATTTGAGACATTTTCTCTTCTTCCCCACCCCCCCATCAAATCACTGCTATTGCTAGATTACTTGATTCTGAAGGAGACCACAGCTTAGGGGAAATTAGCTCAGGGAGGGAAATCACCTCTGGCAACACTTTTTTTCCTTTTAGGTGTATTCTGGGTGTAACAATATCTGTCGATTATATTTCACCTTCAGTCATGTGGCTACAGATGACCATGACCTTCTTCTTTCCGTGTGTCAGTGCAGAATCACTGCCCGCTCAAGGATTTCTGTGAGCAAACAGCACCTCGCCTGGCCCCAAGTTTTGAGCTGCATTCAAGGCCTCTCCCCAGGTGGCTCACACTTGTCCCCCCACTGCTCAAATCCACCTCTGCTCCTGGAGCAACAGTGGTGAAATCCCAATTTCTAATGCTTTAAATTCAAGAGGTCTCCAAAATACCAGAGGAGATAAAAAGCTACTGCGAGGGGAAGATTCACAGATCCAAAAATCTGGAAAGGAGGGACAGACAATTGGGAATCTCGACAGCAAATAATCAGAGATGTGGGATGTGCCAAATCAAGAAGTAAAATAAAAGCCAGTGGAGGAACACACAATAAGAAAGCAAGACAGCAACATGGTTTCAAGGTCAGGAAAGTGCAAGGCAACAAGTCTGAAATAAGAGAATATTCATTAATGGTTTTGAAGCCTTTGATTCAGCATCTGTCAATCAGAGCAACAGGGTATCTCTTCTCAGTTTAAACAGCATCCACTAAATTAAACGTGCTCTAAGAACTCACATCTAATTTTAAAACTTCAAGCCCTTCTCTGTGTACTTACGGACTAGTCAGGCATTTAATTTAAAAACCAAAACAAAGCAAAAAAACAAAAACAAAACCACCATCCCAAACCTTGAAACATTAATTCTTACTCCCTTTTAGAAAGTTGACAGAATCAGGTAAATGCCTGGAAATATTCCATTTGCTGACATTACTGAAAAAAAGAAAAAGATCCAAAATATATCACTCAAAAAACGCCACCTTCAATTAAAATCCATAGCGCCTTGTGTTCAGGTCTAGAAGATGTTTCTTAGGGATTAATGTTAGATTTTATTTTGTGCTATGTGAATTCCCTGCTGTATCCCATATGCATAGCACTGCTGCAAACATCAGATAAGTAAGATCCCCCCTATCTTATTTAACTTCAGTTTGCCTGGTGAGTGGATAGAATAAGCAGGTTTTTCTCTACTGAGGAAATAAGAACGCAAAAAAAATTTCATCTTTGCCTGTGTCTGCATTTGTGGTTTTTTACTTGCTTTTGGGATCGCACAGCAGTAACACTGCCCGAGATGAAGCTGCAAGCCCTTTATTGGGGGTCATGATTGATTTTTAACTCCACCACCTTCCAAATTCCCATGCTCTAAAGCCACCACTCTTACATGTTCTTCTCTTCCTCAGTAGAAGTTGTCTGGGGGAGAGAAGGAGGTCTGGACTGAGACTGATCATCCTCCCAGTGGCATTTGAAGATTCAAGCTGTGCCTTATCGCCAGGTGCAGCAGGGAGGATGCAGCAGTGGAGCTTTGCAGACATCAGCGGGGGCTGCCTATTTAGCTATTGAGCTTCCAAGGGGCTTAAATGGATTCTGAATACTGCTCATTAGCAGAGCAAAGATCCTCCACTGCCATCCCTCTGGAGTCCAATAAACCCAGCAACTCAAAGAGAGATGTAACAGCACTTGCTAACTTTCACCGGTTTAAGGAGATATGAAAAGAAAAGGACAGACAGTTGTGACAGCTTTATTGCCCAGACAAGGTTATCAAAATGATTTTGGGACACTGACAATGCAAAGAGCTTTTCTGGCTTTAAAGAAAGACTGGATGCCAAATATGTTCAAATAAGATAGTAGCCTTTTCAAGACTTAATTCCAAGCTGAAAACACACATTCTTTTCTGTGTTTCCAATTGAGGGAGAATAGATCTTTTTCATTTACTATTTGTACAAGTCCACTGAAGCCATCAGGCATGAAGCAATGACTGAACCATGCTGAATTGTCTGGTCAATTCGGCTATACACCTTTAACCCCAAGTCACACAGAGACGAGCATCTCTTATCAGATACTCCTGAGAGTCCAAGAGGAGATGGACTGAGAACAAGCAGAATATGAAGTGCATAGAAACTCTCTACTATCAGCTTCCTTCAGACTATTTCCTAGTAAATCACAGCTCCCACTGCCTCTCCCATAACTTCATTGAGCAAAAGGCTCTTTCAGGCTGGCAGATGCCCAGTCTGAACTGCCAGATTCGGGCTTTCAATGCTAGTCTTGAACAACCTGCACATGTCCCAAACCCAGTACTTTAAAACAAAATGCTCCAGAACAGTTTATAATCTAGGATATAGCTTGCAGTCAGCAACAATAATTCTACAACCTCCAAGTCAGAGACATGAGAAAATAGTATTGCACTCTTCTCCGTATCAAGGACAAAAGTCAATTTGTTTTGGAACAGCATGAATTTTCATTTTGTGAATGTAACAAAGGTGAATACCCTTGAACCATTATGAACAAACCACTTCCACTTTGAAATTTACAGTCAGACAAAAACTAAAGTGCAAGACTGCTGCATCTTCTGAATGATCCTAAGGTTCACACGTACTTCATAAGGGCAGGAATATCTCAGCCTGCAGGTCCTTCAGCTGGTACCTCAGTGAAATGCAGGAGACACTCAGCACTAATATGAAAGAGGCTGTTTGGGTGACCCAGAAGTACATGTAAAGCAGTAAGACGAGCAAAACCAGAGAATTTTGCAGCAAGACTCCCTCACAGAACTTTTCATTACAGAATCAAAACATCAGGTCTCGGAGAGGCTCATGATGGTCACAGAGCTCTTCTCTCTGCCCAGCCACATCTTCCAATCTTCACTAATACAACTTCAAATTCTCTGTGTACTCTCACATGCTACTGAAGACTAAGATGACTATTGGATACAGTTTGTTATGTGGCCATGCAAGTACCTGAGGCCACCAGGTCCATGGTCGAAATGAACATATACGCCCATGTGTCTCTGCTGCAATCCTGTCACCTTCTTTTTCTACCTCATTTGCCCCTGTTTACTTGTTGCTGTCCAAATGCTATGCTGCAAGACCACGAGGACTTGGACTATCTCTACATTACTTGTATAGCACCTCTGACATTTATCGGCATAGCATTTGACAGTAAGAAGAATGGTAACCAAACTAGTTCTCTTCCTTCTGTAAATGTGAAGAACAATGCTATCTGTCCTTCTCCTCCTCGCCCCCATGGCTTTTCTACAGCTGACTTCTTACCAGAGTGAAAAGAATTTTCTCCTGCTTCTCTGATCCCTGGACTTTGTACAGGTGACTCATTATTGCAGATGACAAGCAACAGCTAAGGACAAAAGGTGTCACATGCTTTGCACTGATGGTGCATATCAACACCCCTCACCTCCCTGCAGTCATCCCAAATAGCATGACAATCTCTTCCACGAGCTCCCTGCTTGAGGTCACTAACAGCAGCAGACCCTGCACCCAGACCCACATACCCAAACGCAACCCTCTATTTTTATGGCTCCATTAGGATATGCAATGGCAGTTTTGTGGCCCAAAATAATGCAGAACAAACCCCTTTTTTCCTTTCTATTTCCAAATAGTATAGTATTTAGTAGCTTCAGACCCACAATGCATTAAATGCTTATCTGCCATTCAGTGGCAGTGCTATCCGTGGTGACCACTGGGTTTTACCCAAGGGGAGTTTAGCCTACCCAAACAGCTCATCTGATTCTTTCTTTTCCATCCAAAAACCAGAAAACTTAATCCCAGGTAAGTAACATTTGAGTTAAAGTAAGGATCACCAAGATGTCTCAGCAGAGATGCATTTCACTCCCAGTGCATCCTGGTGCAACACTGTCACAGCTAGTACCTTAAATTCTTTCACTCTAGGCCAAGACTTTTCCAGACTGGAGCCTTTTTGGGAAGTAAGAAATATAGGGAATCTCACAGCTGACATTCCCTGCTTTTTATTCAAAGCATCTCCATTGATCCTTGCCTAAAACAAAAACAACTCAAATCACCTCTCCTTGATAGTCACCGAGCCAGAGGAAAAAAAGCTGAAAACAAAGATGATTGATAGGTTACATCTAACAAGTAACTTGGAGACAAAGGATGCAAAGACATTGCTGAGAGAGTCTCTGGGAACATCCTGACTGCTGCTGGGGAAGCCAGTCTGCAGCCTGTGGTGCACCCATAAATGCAGGGGGGTGAAGGCTCTGCTCTGACCGACATAAACACGAGTGGCTGTGCCTTTCCATGTGCATGGTAACAGGCAGAAAGGGGGAACAGCGCAGCCAAGAGAACGGGAGGATGCCTGAAGTCTTTCCCAGATAGTCATGCAGATAAAAGACGACAACTACAAAGCACGCAGCCTGAACAGTGAAGGTTAAATATGGGCTCCCACTGCCATTATTTATCCCCTGAAACAGCTGGGAAACTTCCGAAGTAGTTAATATATCACAGGAACGGAGGAAGCGAGACTGACTGTATAAACACACCTCAGGGCCTGCTACTGTTCCCATTAACCGCCTGTCTCCACAAAGGTCTTCTATTAGCCAGCCTCCTGCTGCAGCCGTGCTGATTGAACACTGCAGGTAGGGCAGGGAATTAGAATGAAACACATCTCCAAAGACAACTCACAAGAGGTTTTGCAGGGAAACAATATTTACATGGCAGTTTTGGGAGGGGCTGCAGCCACTCACATGCACAAGTCCTCATTCTCCACCTGCAAAGCTGCCTCCATCCCATCAGCTCTCATGCAGGGGCAGATGCGGAGCAGGATGCTGCTGTGCGTTAAACACGGGGGAAATGCCATCCTATTCTAGTAACGTTCAAGCTGCAAAAGGCAACATGGATGGAATCAAATGGTAAGGAACACATTTGAGTTCACACTGGACACAGAAGAACCTGAAGTATTACGAAGAGCTGATCTTCTAGGGGTCAGAACATGTCAGGGAGAAGCATGCCAAGGCTAGAAGCATATTAGAAAAGTTTTATTGATACAAGAATAGGAGACAGCTGCAAAACCATTTTTGCTGCTACCATCATACTGCCTACAATGAAAGGGAGTGAAACTGCAGAGCAGTTCTCAGTTTGGCTTTGCAAGAGCCAAGGAGCAACATTTCTGCATGCTGGAACTGTGGACTCAAACACTGAAGTAAAGTAAGTTTTATGTCCTTCAGGGTGAGAGCCTGTTAAGATTACTGAAAACTGCCTATTTTATTTTACACCCTAGCCTACAGGAGGTATCCAGTATCAGAAAAAATGCCCATCCCAATATCACTTTTTTGGGGTCTTTTTGCACCCTGTAAACTTTCTGTTAAGTAGTTTGCGATTAAGTGAGTCCATAGGTTCACTTGCCCAAAACTCAAAAAAAAGAGACAAAATTCATGGTAGTAATGTATTTAAGAGAAGCAAAAGCAAGTCAAACGCTGTCTGGAGATGCCAGAGCTGTACATCTGTCCAGCTCCTTGCCCTGGGTAGCTTTCAAGCAGCACAAACCACAAGCCTTAAGTAGACAGGTCCAGCTCTCTTCCACACCAGCTCTCTTCAGGGCAAATTGGCAATCTGACTTGTGCAGAAGACATGCCTGAAACAACGCGGGCTAAAAAGAAAATGCAATAGGGGCAAGGTTCAAAGTACCTGAACAGAGCAGAAACCTTCCTGCAACCTTAACCGCCACTGTCACTGTTGTTTTCAGGAACAACATGTAATGCAAATGGTAATACAACACATCACAATTAGGGTACGTCAGACAGATGCCTTTGAAATGAAGGAATGGTGGTAATTATGGCACATAAGCAAAAAATTTGGTTTTACTGTTCAGAAATCTTCTTCCCTTTTATACGGGGGAATGTAGCATCTGCTACTAATATAATGCACCAATAATTGAGGCATATAGCGTGTACTCACGGGAACCATAAGGCTGTTTTATTTATTCTTGGCCAACTGCGAAGATAAACAGATTTCACCGAAAGCGGTACATATGGAATCCTATCTTCATGGAGAGCCCATATATTTCTGCAGGGAGACTGAAACACGATAGAGTCTCAGTTGTGAATGCTAATGGAACTAAGAGAAAATGAGGTAGTACCATCAAGTTTGACCTTGAATCCTCCCTTCTGTGTTGACAAGTGGCATCCAGGTTAGTACTTATGGAGGGAATGGTTTAAAGAGGGACTCCAAGCTCATTGAAACAAAAAACAAAGCTACAAAGTCCAAAACTACCACAGGCACTTGCTTGAAATGTCAGGAGAGGGGTCTAAATTAAAAGCAAATAAGCAAAGAGTGAATACACCTCCCATTCCCTGCCATAGCACCTTGTGCACAAACAACATATTCATGGACTGCTTGACCCTTACTACAGGTGTTCCAGGAAAAAACCACAACAAACAAATCACAACTAGGTAATACATATACACAAACACAAATAAATGCAAGTTCCTAAAGCATGGCAGGTTGTCAGGACCACAGACAAATAGTCATGAATTTATCTTGCACACAGGTGTTTCATTTTGGATTTCACAGCCAGGCAAAAGAGGACATTTCTTGGGGCTCTCTCTCACAGTTCTGTGGAGAGACTGGAAGGGCGAGTTCTTCATGTCAACCTGCATTCACTACAATAATTCTCCTTCCTAATGGGTTTTGTGTTGCAGTCAGATCGCTCACTTTGTACTCTTGCAAGGTGATTATAAACAAATCAGCCTGCCAAGCTGCACAGATCTTTCAGGCGATAACCCTAACACAGTATTTGCTCCTTCTCCTCACTCTGCTAAGATGAATCCAGCTGCCTTCATCCTTTAGGGAGAGCTGAAGATCATGACAGAAACTCCATCAGGTTCAGCCTTTTGATTAACTCCAGCACGTAACATTTAGCTTCTGGTGCAGTTTGTAAGCAGAGAGGAAAATTACAACTTTGCCTAGGAAGATGCTAGATAAAAAAGCCCTAAAAACCAACATTTCCATTGACTCCATAAAAGAGCTATTTGGCTTTGCACAATCTCAGACTCCACTGAGTGCACTGAATCGCAATCTGTCATAGAAGCTTTCCAAGTACACACAGAATATTTTTTTTCATCCTAGGGTTGTAAGCTTTAAGAAGAAACTGCATCTGCTTAGGATGACTACAGATTACAAGCAAGGCTTTTTTAAAAAATCCTAACCTAGTAACTCAGCTTCTGTCACCAACTAGCTGAAGGAGATGTAAATCCTGTCTCCTAAAAATGCTCATTGGCTACATTAGAAGAAATTCAAAATGAACCTACTAACCTGTGGTGACACTTTAGAAACTAAAAATGGTTACAGAGGTCTGTGCCTGAAGTCAGAGGCAGTCTTTTGTAACTCATATGTTGCTCAGGTTACATTTGGTCAGATTTAATCCCACCACCTCCATGGGTTTCTGACACAGACATCCTCCATCTCTGAGATACAGCGCTATTTAAACAATTTTTGTTCCAAACATCTTCCAGTGATGAAGATCCCACAATCTCTCGAGTTTATCTATTGCAATGCTTTGCCATTCTCAGCATTACAAAGATACTGCATAATTCCTACCTTCTGGCTGATATTTAAGACCATGGCTCATTAAATGTGCCTCTTTGCAGCACCTTTTACACATGCCACTAGTGATCTTGCTCTGCTCCAGGTCTCTTTACTCCAAACTTTCCATCCTCCTTCCTCTATTTTGTTTTGTCCAAAACTGGATGCCATGGTATAGTCAAGGGACAACTTCACATCCCTCATGAGATATATTTGGTGTTACAGAGTATAACTTTCTTTGCAGGAGCTCGGGCCTGGCTTTCAGGTTACTACCCTACATTATCTCCATATTAATAATGGCTATTACAGAAAAATTCTTTGCTTTCACATCCATTCCAACACAACATACTAAATGTTTTACAGCAAGGTCTTGCCACACACAGGATTAGGCTCCAATTCTGAAAGTCGCTCAATATAACAGCTTTGACCTCAGATTACATTTGCAGTAGCAGTACCTGAACGAACCATTTCCATTAACGCAGTAAAAACAGAAGATAAAGAGTTTACCGGGTGAATCCCTCTGTGAGTGCTTCAAAAAAATGAATTTGAGCTACCCAGTTTAGAGATGATGCATTTGTTTACCTCGGCCCACTGAAAAGTCACCAAGCCCCCCAGTGCCCACCAGCTGCCAGGCTCGCAGTGACGGGGAGGGAGGAGAAGGCAAAGAGCAGCACGAGGCTGCAGGGACCCAGCCAGACACGCTGCTCTCACTAGTGGCTGCTGGTCTCTCCTCTGCTCCAGCCCTCTACCCCTCCATCAGCAGAGCAGCTCTGATCTGATTTACCGATCTATTACCAATTTGTATCAGGAGCTTCTTCAGGACAAAATTGAAGCCTGCAGCTCCATGAAAGGCTATAAAGAAACCCACACACATTCAAGAATCATTACAGGGTGATATTTTACTCTGTTAGCCCATTAAACAACAGATGAAATGCCAGGCTACTAGAATCACGGCAGCACTGTGGTTTCTAAGACACAGCCCTTAAAAGACTATATATCTTTTATTCTCAGGATTCTCAGAAACTATTTTTTTTTATAATGTTCCAGAAGCCATCATCTGCAGGATTTTATCTTATTGCTTGGCAATGGCTAATCTATTTTCAGTAAAGAATGGGTGATCAGAGGCTACTAGTATCAGTCACTACTGCTTGCAAATGTTGGCAGTACAACTGTAATTTCTTCTGAGTGGAAGGATGAATTACATTTAGATTAATAACTGAGAATCCAAAAAACTTTAAGATGTATTTACGAGGCATTAGTTCCAAACTGAGTTTGCAGCTTGGATTTGTTCTTCAGTCCCTTGAGCTGTGCATCAAGAACTGTTTATGCTGAGAAAGCCCTATACACTAAAGTAGAAATAATTTAATGCAGCCTAATTGTTTCATGAAAGCATCTTTAAAATGATGCGTAGTTTGTTTCCCAGAAGTTCCTGGAAAATAGCTCAAGATAAATTGCACTGCACTTGTCAACGCAGAGCAGGCAGGCTGTTCCAGGGAGAATAGGGGTCCGAAGGGATGAGGAAGCCAAAACTGAGACACCGCAGAAAACTTAACCCACACAGTAGTTTTATTACCAAAGGTGGCCAAGCAAACAGGAAAGAAACCCAAGACAGAGAGAAAAAAAGAGCAAATAAGCCTCCAGGTGCCAACACCCAAAATGCCCAGGTGTCCCCCATGGAGCTGTCTCACCGACCCCTGGAATGCCCAGACTTCCCGAGCAGTGGCTGCATCCTCAAGGGTCAGCAGGCTCAAGGTGACAGCGGGTGTCCCTGCCAAGGCAACGTTGTCCTGTCATGTGAAGTGAGTGAGCCCCAAAACACGAGCCATCTGCCTTTTATCTATTTGGCGAAATGAGGGTCACCTGAGCGACGTGGCCAGGGCCCCCAAGCAAAGGTATTTGGCACTGCCCCCCCTGTTACATAACTGATGCTCCTCTGCACCTGCGTGGGTCTCTGTGCACCTGTGCAGTCCATCTCAGGGGGTCTACTTCATCCTCCTCCTCCTCTCTTCCTCCTTCACGTGCCCTTGGAGGGCCATCGTCAATCATGAGAGACCAATCAATTTTAGTTTACACAGAAATGTCTCTCTCAAGGCCAGAGACCGTCTTTATCAGCCTGTTTTCCCATAACTTGGCAGGAGAAAACCCAGCTTCTCACAGGTGGCTGGGCCAAACACAGACCAAAAACACCCACATGGAATTCCACCTGAATACACAGGCCCAGCACTCTTCGGTGCCAGTCTCTCTTCTGCCACTGAAGGACTGCTGAACCTCCGAGCCCACAGCGCACTCACTCGTATGCCTTGTTGTACCCCTGGACATTGGGGGCACTTTGAGATGCTTAGGGAGACCCACAGAAAACACAGAATTTTCCTAACCTGTAAAAATAAAGAGCAGTTTTTGCTGGAAGCAGCCCGAGGTCTCAAAGGGAACTGAACCTTCCCTGTCACTCCCCAGTATACTCCAAGACTTCAAGAAGCTGGATAAGCTCTGCCATGGTTGTAAATCACCCTAACCAAGCAAACTTAGAAATTGGAAATATTTTCTGCTGAGAGTAGGACTGGTTATATTCAAATTCAACCCAAATCATAATTGCATCATGTTCTCCAAATTCCTGCCAGAGGTCCTGAACCTTTTAAACGGCTGGTTTTCCATCCCAAACCAGATATCTCCAGAAATGCTTAAATACCTCTAACAAGGATATATTTCAAGTTTTAATACAAGCGACCTTTCTGTATTTCTTGTCTTCCTGCCTAATGGAAACTTTTGTCTGCTTAGATATGTTACAGCAGTTATGTTTCGTGACTGACAATTATCTCATAATGAAAAACAAGTCACAATTAATAAAGCTCAAAACTAATACCTGCTAAACTCATTTAATGATTTAATGAAGTAGAAGAGAGTCTTATGAAAAGATTTTAAAAGCAAGGGACTCAATTTCCAATTAGAGCCCACAATCATTTGAGAGCCTGCAGACTCCCAAGATAAGAGATGGGGGGCAAAAAGAAAGGTGGAGAAAAGGGAAAAGGAAAAAGAAAAACCAAACCAACAACAACAACAAAAACAAACAAACAAAAACACACCAAAGCAAAACACAACAACAACCAAACAATATTTTTCTGGTGTTTGTATACTCCTGAAGGGAAGACTGTCTTCTGCTATTCATGCTAAACCAGCCTCTCCAGGACCAAATGACATCCTACACCATGACAGCGAGTGGAAGGAAATAACCAGATTGCACATAACTCCAAAGATAATGGAGTTTACAAGTCTAAAATTGATTCTTGAATGATGATACACCTTTACAAGCTTTTGCACTCAGCCAGCTCTGCTAATAAGCCTAATACTAATTTAATGTTGTGCTAGTCGTTAATCACTATTATGGAAGAGAAACACTGAATGAAGGGAACACCCGACAGAGAAGTTTTCATTGCAACAGCCTTCTACCAAGAAGTGTATCATGCCACTCCAACAACAGCCTAATTAAAAAACCAAACCAAACCAAACCAATCATTCCTAAAAGAAAAAAAAAGCCTGAAGGATAACAGCACCAGCAGGCTTTCAAACAACAGACAAGAAAAGAGGTGTTCAGGGAGATGTTGTAGGTTCAACAATCTGTTGGAATTCCTTACTAAAACCTTAGAGGCAACACCTTAGTCTGTAAAGCTGGCTAACAAAGGGCAAGATGAATATTCATATCCTGATGTTAATCGCTTAGCTGGGGCCTTTTGTTCTGGTCTCTCCCCAGGCTGGGAGGAGGAGGGAGAACGGTTTGGGGGCAGGGGGGAAGTGGCCGGGGCTGCTGCACTTTCGTGCGTGGNAGCATTTACCACACCATGAAATCAACATACCCAGATTTTACAGAAATTACATCAGACCCCAGTTTATTTTATCAGGCACTTAAAATTTTGGGGGGCAAAAGAAAAGACACAGCAACTTCAACAGACTGCCAGAAGCTGACAACTGCAGGCAATGAAGGAGAGGGGAGAAAGGCAGCTTAAAGTCAGTGAATGTAGAGAAGTCAGATTCAGCTCAGCACCAAGACTGAATGCAGCACAGAGTAATTTTTCTTCTTCAACTCACTATATCTGCAAGCACACTTTATCCCATCTGCAGTACTAACCCTAGTATTTATCTACTTAGTTTCCCCTAAAAATGGGTGACTAAGTAGTTCCAATTATGAGATTGTAACATCTCATTTTTACACCTGTCAGGTGGCACCTCTCTGATGACTCCAGGTCTAGGGAGAGTGACAGCTTCCAGCTGGGCTTCAGAAAGTTAACTTGAGGCCGTACACCCATGGGACTCCCTTGTGGCTTCAGAGTAGCTAAAAGTAGCTGAATACCTTTTAGTTACCCATGAAACTCTCCAATGCTGAGAGGTTTTTTTAGGTGAAAAATCCTACAGTTCATGCCCAGATAACATAAATCTAAGTCCAGGAGGATCTATGGAGGAATTGCAGGATTTTCCAGCAGTTGAAATAATGAATACACAAATCTGCAAGGAGTCGGATCAAATCTCACCTTTCATTCTGAATACACTCACAAACATCTCTCTATTTGCAGTTTACCAGCAGGCTTATGCTACTGTTATCCCTGATGTTCACAGCTGTTCCCACCCTCAGTCTGAATGTAGCACCTGGACGTCACCAGGAGGGTAGGACAGAGGACCACATGGCACAGATAGGAAAAACCTGCAGGGTTGTTTACACTCATTTCTCCCCTCCTTACGATTTTCAGCAGTGAAACTATTTTATTTTATTGTCCTTGACCACTGGCTCCCCCACAGTACGTGGATACACAGACACGGGGAGAAGCTGACAGCAACGGCAAACCCCACAGGGCAGCTCTCAGCTGGGAACACGCTCTTCACTGGCCTGACATCTGGGTGAGTTCTCTGCCCATCAAAGTATTTTGTTTATTAGCCACCTGTATCTCATAAAATGAAAAATCACTCAACACTCCTTCATTTTGAGGCTGCTAAAGGTCACCCTGCCTTGAGGGCTGAGAAAATCCTGAAATGTGAAATAGAAATGGCAAGTACAGTACAAGGTGCTCCCTGTCCCCTCCTGCCCACCCCCATCCATTTCTCTTGTAAAAAAAAAAAAAAAGGGAAAAAAAAAAGTTTGAAAAGTTCACAACTCCTCTTCATGAAGAATTCTAGGATGCCAAGCCTAGAAAAAGAGCAGGCAAATCACCTGTGCTCCTGCCGCTCACCAAGCCAGAGGAATGACAGTGCTTCTTACAGATCTGAGAGGAGAGTATCAAGTGGCAGATCAACTGAGCTGTAAATTGCTGAAATTCCATCTACATCTGGCTCGTTGATGATTTACACTGGATCACATCTTGTCAACTCACACAGGATTTTTAATTCATTTTTATTGGACCTACAGAAGTTCCACATACTTAAAAGTAAAAATGCTCCCATGATTTTGGCTGGTGCCATGTATGTTCAGCTCCTAGAAGTGTATCTTCTCCAAGGCAAAGACAGCCTGTTCCAACCATATACAAACAAAACTGTGACACTGTAATGACTTTGCCCATTGTTTCCTCTTATTATATAATTTTTTCTTTTTCCTCCATGCCTAGAGTCCTCACAAAGGTTTGCAACATAAGACAGAGCTGCCAAAAGAACAGTATTTTTCAGTTCCTGGGCTCCAGAAATTTTACAGTGAAAGCTTGCAAGAGTGTACAGAAAATGTATGTCTTAACAGCCAACCTTTTTTCCTCCTTGTGTTTTATGGACCTCCTCACAAAACGCACACAGGCTCCTAAGATGATAGATCACAATTTTAAAATCCTGTTCTAGAGGGATCCTGAGCTGTTTACAGGTCCCTACACACTGCATATCTTACATACGTAGCTTTGATGTAAAGTGCTTATTTCAGAATATAAGGCCCTAAACCCCATTTTTCTCTCCAAAGCCAGATGCTCTCCAGAAGAAAAGAACTATTAGCAAATTCAAAAGCTGTTTCCCAGAACCCCCATGAATTTTCTCTGCTGATTCAGCAGCTCAGCTCTGGGTAGAACTACACTGGATGGTGGCAACATCAGGTGTCTTGGACCTCTCAGGCTCCATGGGAGAAATAACCTCCCTCTGCTCAGCCTATGAAAAATAAGACTCATCAAACTTTACACCCTTATTCTACACACAGGAGAACAGAGCCACAAAACTATACTGTGCCAGAGGTCAGGCAGCGTCAGAAGAAAAGGGTGCCACAGCTCCCTGTTACACCCAGGAGCATCTTATGCTCCCTTTGCCAGTGAAGGAGGGCACGTGTGTTCAGCAAGTGGGAGCTCAAACACAGCTGTCACTGAACACGAGTCAGTGCCACAAACTTCACGTGCAAGCAATCAGCATGGCCATCACCCTTTCACCATGCTTAGGGATGGGAACACCATGGTTGGAAGCTTCATTCCTGCAGAATATTTAGACCATGCTTATTCACACCTTCATTGAATTGCTGAACCAGGGTGGATTAAAGCCCTTATTTATATCATCTTGTTAAATCAACGTCTATATTGGACTGGAATTCTTACAGAAGCACTTCTGTGGTGCCCACAACCCCTCAAAAAGAAAAGCACTGTATAATCTCCCTGTCTTCTCTTCCACAGCCCGCCTGAGGAGCAACAGGAAATATTTTAAGAAGTTATTTTCCTTCTCTTTTTAATAAAATGTTCTTCCCCTCTACCCCCAAATCAAATTTAAATACACAACAATAAAACATGCATTAGTCTTCCTGTCAAAAATTGCAATCACATCTCAGGTGGAGAACACCGACTCAGCCCCAAGGCTGTAGTGAGCCGTGTTTCATTCGACTCTTATGTTCCCCAGGAAAAACAGCAAGGAATCTATCTATGCTGACACAATCAAGATTGCAGCAGCCAAAACACCACAGCTGTTCTTTGAATATTTTGGATTATGCTTTGCCATCACTGATAATGCCAGTGCTCTGCTACAATAATCAGCACCTCAATAGAAATATCTGCCACCCTCCCAGCTGCAGAGGAGCTTCTAAAGATTTAATTTGGGCCATTATGTCCTCTTTGCAACACTGTATTTTTGCATCACAGGCACTAGAATCAGAGACTGCTCAGGAAAAATGAAGGATTTAGCTACCCCGATGTAAATATAAAGGCAGGCAGGTCTTGGGCTCTGTTGTTGACCCCTCCACCGGGACAGCAAGGTGTTCCAGATGCGCTTACACTAAAGCTCGTGAGTAATTCCAGCAACTTCAAAGCGACTGCAACGTGCCTTAAACTAGATGCACATTCAGGCACTTTGTCTTATGGCCCATGAAAAACAGCTCCACGTCTCAGGTGCCATGTTTGATCCGAGGATGGATGCTGAAAGTGTCTTTTCACATATCTGTGGTTTAGGTACTACTATTAAAAAAGGTCATTTATTGAAAAGAAAGCTTTCCATTTCAAATAAAACTGCAGGTATTTTTACTCCAATTAAGAATTTTAATAAAGCACTTTCAGTTTACAGTTTGTTTTCCTCCATCAAGTTTACTGTGGAAAATACAGGTGTACAAGTGAAATACCTTCCTTTGTCTCTGAAAGTAAATAAGTACAAAGGCATAGAAAAAGGTATAAAACACATGGCCGGTTTTGTCTTTTTCTTGTTTCTTCTGCAAAACCGTGGTCCAACTGAGAAAAGGGGAAACATTTCAGAGTAAGAAAGAAAAAAAACTTAAGAAATCATTTATTATGTTGCCCTTCATAAACAAGAAAGTTAGAGGAAAAGTAACCACTTCATATTTTAAAACAACTCTGTGAAAACTGGATCTTCAAGATGAGATATCCTTACATCAAGTGTTTTCAAAAGTCCAGATCTTTGGGATATCACTGACATTTATAGAAGTCCTATCTGACATACAGTATCTTCACTAATGGCATGTAAAACTTCACTGTGAAACTTTCAGAGACTCAAAGAAGTCTGACTTCTTGTCTAGAAACACCATGCTGTAGTATTTAGAAATGTGCTGACAGCAGGGACTGAGCAAACAAGGCCAAAAAAAAATATCTAAAAGACACAGTTGTGTAAGATGTCTTCAGAGGTAAACCCTGGCAGCTTCCCGTGCACGGCAGTAAACTGGCAAAAGACTATTTCCCTCAGCTATCACCTCTTGCACAAATACCAGTGAGCTCACCGAACACGTAACAGGAGATTCTGATATTGAAGCGTGCCTTGAGAAACCACAGGAACCATCCAATATCTTATTATGATCTATATGAAGCCTTCAGCAAAGAGGTTAATTAGGCTTTAGATGGTCATGCTTGCTTGTGTATCTTTAGCCTAGCGATTTCTTAAACAGTAAGACAAACAGAGAGACTTTAACAAGAAGAGTGGGATTCCTCCAGTGCATTTCTAGCCATCCAAATGTGCAACACAGTGCCACTAGTCAATTCTGCAGACAGTCTAGAAGAGAGGATGGCACTGAAAGGCGGCAGTTCAGCCACAAATAATTGTTCCTATTGGATTAAATCACCCCTAGAGGTATCCATTTGTATGAGAGGGATCCTGGCACACTATCTTAGTACTTAAGCAAAATTACATTTCAGCATCTCTTAAAACCCAATTGAAGTTAACCTCTAGCTTTTGAATCGAGGTTTTAGATTTCAGTTCTTTTGCTTTAAAGACTTCATTGAGGTTTTATAGTAATTTGGCACTGATTTCATACTCACTGAAAACCATTAATCTGTATCCTTCAAACAAAATTTTCCAAGTTGGAGTTACAGTTGAACAAGGATAGTTTCCCCAGAAACTGATTTAATGCACTGGTTTAACATCCATTACCAGACTGGGAGGAATGCTGTGTTCAGTAGACTGGCCAGCCACTGCTTCAGTAAACAAACTCTCAGACATGTGCTCAGCCCACAGAAATTTACTTCCTTAGTCCTGGGATTCCAGTTTCCTTCTTGGTCAAGAGAAAGATGGCTTTCATCACTCTGATGTTTTAATTTGGCATTCTACTGGTAAGCTAAAATATCAGTTAAAATAAGTAGCAGATTCAGTACTGGGAGGTTGAGATAGAAATAGAACAAGTCAAACACTCAAAAACTCCTCTTTGCCTGTAAGTAACATGACACTTAGGAAAGAAACTTTAGTTCCAGTGGGTTATGGTCAAGAAAAGACAGGAGCCCAGTACTCACCAGGAGATTCAAATTTCTTTAGACACCTACAGCTACCCACATTCATTCTCACAAGCAAAATTCATGCAACAAAATCAATGCTGCTGCTGTCCTATCCTCATTGCCTTTTCCTGGAAACTATCCCCATGGGCTCAGAAGGAATGTAATACAATCTGGAGTTAATGGTGGGGGACTAAGCACTCGCCTTCATAAATCACTCATTACTAAATACCAGAAAGAAAGTGTACAGACCTTAATCCCTGAAAACCCCACTGAATGGCATATCTGTGATCTTCCGAAGGCTCTTACCCCAGTGTGCATGAACAGTGCACGCAACAACTGTTACCAGCGAAGTGCAGATCTGGGTACCACACACGGGTTCGCAGGACAACTCCTGTGGGCCTTCTACTTCTTTGCCACAGACAAATGGTCATGCTTCAAAATAACACCAAATTTCTAAAGTCTTCCTCATATTAAAGTGTCGAGAATGTGCTTGCTGACGCACCAAAGCCCACAGTCATTTTGGAAATGTCTTTCATAGCAGGATGTAAAAGTTTAACCTTGAAGAGTAAATAAGAAATGAAACTCTCAGAGATTATTTCAGAAACCCCAAAGCAAATGACTTGAGGAACATTTCACTGAGACTCTTACAACTAGTCCATGTATTTTAAACATTCAGAAGGTCAGCTGTCCTCTTGTTTCTCAGCATTTTCCTTGACCTAGGGCTAAGCTACCACTGTCATTTCAGTTGGGGTTTCTCTCTTTTCATGACCTGTGCTGTGTTCATGGATGGATTTCTTGAAATAGACTTTTGACTCACCTGAGAAACTCTTCTGATCTGAGAGTGGGAGAGAGACGAAAAAAAGCCATTAATAGAAAGAGAAATACAACTACGTTACACTGTGAGAAGCACCCACTGGCTGGCATTAACTCCTTTCCTACTCTCCGCAAAGCAACCCACCATCTCACTTGCAGATGATCCCTTGTGGGTTGCCCAGGAGGGCCAAAAAGAACGCAGGTACAGCTTGCAGAGAGGCTCTATTTATATTCCCAGCTGGTTCACCTGTTTGCTGCAAATTTTGCAGCTACACTGTAGACAGATCAATGCTGTGATTTGTTTTCAGCAGGGTAGTGGGAACCCCCTCTGGCACTTCCTATTTTTAAACAACTGAAGTTGTTTTGTATTTCCTAACCCATATTGATCCACAAGGCTAATGATAGTTTTTCTCAAGGCTCCCTTTTGTTCACTCTGTCACAGAGGGAGCCTTGGAAATTACAATTAGTGACAGAGGAAATGTTTGAAATGTATTTTACTGCACAACTCTGCTGCTAGCTCCTGCTATGTGCAAAACGGAACAATAACCACAAATTCTGTTGCTCCCACATGGAAGCAAGGATGGATGAGTACACAAGCAATGGAGAGGGCTTATACAGAGTGCAACATCTACCATGCACCTTTAATTTACACCATATTGTCCATTATATGAAGGAATAATAAAAATAATATGGGCATAATCCCACAGTTTGAACAGACTGAAATATATGCACAGCTCCTCCTCCAAAGTAATTTACATTTCACTTTGCCAATGGAAGATGTTTATTTTAAAAATAATTTCCTATCCTCATAGTGTGGAAAAGTCATGGCCAAAGTGCCTTGTTAACATAAAAGAGCACTTGTCAAAATAAACATATCTCTGACAGACAGATATGAAAAAGAAAAACCTACGCAACCCATGTGTGAACTTGGCCAAGTCTGACTGAAAACAGAAGGAACAAGCAGGTTTGGGTCACCAGGAGGCTTTTTGTCATGGGCTCCCACTACACGCACTGTGTTCACACCTGCCCAGCACTCAGTCTTGTTTCTCTGCTGAAAAGGATGACACCAGGTGCCCATTCCCTGTCACCTGGTGTCGTCACCTACATCTGTCAAAAGTAACTGTAATGCTACAATAAAACAGTCACTTTGGGGGAAAATAAAAATGAAAAATCATCCCCCTCCTGTTTAACAACAACAACAAAAAAGGCAAATAAAAAATCTCCATGTTTTCATCATCTGGATCTAAGCCACTGCTTCGACTCCAGGAGAAAAAAATGTAATTCGCATTTCCATAAAATGGCACTGCTGAGAATTAACAAGCTAATAAAAAGGACTTTAAGGATGCATTAAACTTGGGTTGGGGAACTCTCTAGCGTTTGCAGCATAAATGCTAATAAAATTACAAATCTGTTATTAACTTTTTACATCCCTGCCAAGTGATAAAGACTTTTTTAAAAAGGCATTAAAAAGGCTATAGATGCACATTTTATGATGAAAAACTGAGTAGTCCAGACAATACAAAAATTACTTACACCATATGAATTCTCTGTACGGCCCTGAAAAAACACACACTTGTCTCATCCAGGGCAATCTAGGATTGATATCTTATATATTATGAGGGCAAGGAAAAACAAAAAAACCAAACCCATTCACTTTTTGTTTAAAAGCTGATTAAAGCAGGATGCCACCAATGCGTGACCCAGGGATGGGGCTTCCCCAGGCCTCTCTTACTGACGATGAGTCTTTTATGTCAAGCCCTGGCTGAAAACACAATCCGGTTCACCCATTAGAGCCCTACAAGTTTCTCATTGTACTTAACACCCCAACCTATTCAGAGCACTCACTGTTTAAGACAGCAATAACCCCCAGCTAATTGCTACACGTGGAAGGGAAATTAAAAAGATGGTCCCTTGAGACAGCTCTGTCTGCCTCCAATTGAATATAATTAGCAGAGATGCTCACGTTTGGAAGTGTAGGTGGCACAGAGACAAGCATGGTACAAAACTCAATGCAGAGGCAGATCCAACAACAGAAGACCTCTTCTGCTGCAGGAGGCAGCAATGGTTTCAACCACACGTCAAAGCTCTCTTTTACAGAGAGGGAATTTTGCTACTGCCTGTGTGCGCTACTGGGCTCAGGGCTCAATCTCTTGTGTGGAGTCCCATATTCCAGAGACGGAAGAGCTCCGCTCCCGACAGGACCCCTCTCGCCAGCTCACCCCATTCCAAGCCATTGCAAACACATGCTTTTACTTTCTCCCATATCACGCTGCTGGAAAAAAAAAACCATTTCAGAACACATTCTCAGATGAGATAAATGCCTCTTTAGGCACCAGAGAGTTCTGTTTTCAAAAAATCCTTATTAACAGAGAGCCATCAAGAGATCTGGGAAGTGTTGAGAGCCATGCAATTTTGAAAATTCAGCTGCTGTTTAAGTGAATTAATGGGTGCTGAGTAGCTGTTCAGTCTGAACTCAGGACTGCGGGCTGAGGTTTTCAGCTTCTGCCCAATAGTAAAAATAGTACCTTTAGCACACCACCTGATACGAGCAGGGGAAGGGAGACAACCATTTGGAAAAGGAAGGCACGACCCCAAAGGATGTCCGTTTTCTCTATACTGTCTACCTTGCAACATTATCCTCATACGCAAGAAGTGCTTCATTCATAGCCCTCAGTCTTCACAGTTCTCTTCTTAGTCTACATTAAAAATGGCACTTTCATTAATTCGCTACAAAAATTACTTCAGTGAGGTTGTTTTACTCTGCATTTCCCTTCCTGTGTCACTGGGACCAAGACCCAGCCATAGTTAACATGCTTCAGTTACTCCCCAGGCTTCCCTCTCTATACCAAGCCATATGTCTTCATGTAAATCTAGCTCCAGAACCAAGTGTGCCCCAAGCTAAGTTATTTTTTACCTGCTTCACGAAACTATTTTTTGCCCAGCCCTTCACAGACATAACAGGTATCATTGCACTGGATCTCGAGGCACATAGGATGTGTTGCCATGGAAACATGAAACCAACCGAAACAGGCAATAAACGCTCACGTGGTCACAAGTCCCCTCATCCATTAGTCCTTTGTTCACCTTCCGCTCCTTCTCCAAAAAGGGGAAAATGTGCTGCTAGTACGAGTCAGCCAAACATGGATACCTACAGGTTCTCCTCTCTGCTCTTCGAGAAGGTCCCCAAACTTGCTTTTGAGACAAGTCCATGCCAAGAACGCACAAATAGCACCAATGAAGGACTTAATGGAACGCATTCCGTCCTTCTCAAGGCAGTTGTAGCCTTCCCCGATGGCAGGACACACCCCCAAATCTGTAAAGTATGAGGCTCCAGCACCTCACTTTACCCTCCTGTGCAGCCCCCCCACAGCTGGACGGCTACACAGTAGGTCCTATCAGCTTTTAGGGTATGTGAAAGGTCAAGTACTTTTTGTCCTTGAATCTTCTTCAAAATATATGTGTGTGTGTGTGTGTATATATATATATAAAATATAAAATGTGTATTATTAAATGTACACATATCCCTCTTATAGGAACACAAAGATGCTTGGAAACCCCTGGAAATTAAGCAGTACAAACAAAAGACATGAATTTTCTTCAGCACTGCTGTTTGCTTTCCATTCTGACATTTTAAAGACTTGCCACAGCACCAAAAGGATAGAGAATTAAAGAAGGACTATTTGTCACTCATACTAAGATTCCACATATAAATCACATGAGAAAACAAGAAGCCGCTGAGACCAAGGGGACTCTGCCCAGCAATTTCCATGTCACCACCCTCACAGCAGAGCAAGTTCCTACAGTGAAGCCTGTTGTGCTTTATGACATTTCAAAATTCCTCATTCTCTCCCTTTTGAGTGACACCACTAAAAAGTGCCAGTCAGACTGATTTTCTGAATTCAAGATCTTCATAAAAATGCACAGCTAAAGAATGCAACAAAAGCAACACGACTAAGCCAATAAAAGATTGCTTGATCTGTTTTTATATTTTGTGATTCTAGGTCATATTAAATCATTGGTTTCTTCTTTTTAAAAAAACACACAAACCCGACCAAATTACTTCTCTCCCCCTGCCTGCCTACTCCCTGCTAGCTGATTGCCCCATCTTGCTCATTTTTCAACAGCCTTCGAAGAAAGCAGAGTCTAGCCACAAAGTGTTCGAATATCTAAAAATACCATTACTTTCATTTGAGACCGTGTAAATGGCAAACCGAATAGTGCTTCATAAAGCCATGCATTACCTACACAAAACCAGTAGATTACAGTTTCAAAGTGCCTCAAAAACATGAGTTGCACAAACCTGTAGTAAATAAGGAGTTTGGATGGATACTCACTCTACAGCATCAAGCAGCTGAGCACAAAACACTATGTGGACTCCCCCTCTCCAGCACCAGCTCCTGAGTATGACACAGTCCCTGCTCCCCACAGCACTACCACAGCTTATGCACAGGTCAGTGCTTTCATATTCACCTTGACTTTAAGCTGGCACATTTATTTTCAATGTCTTTTCATTCACAATATTCTGCCACAAATGTTTCTTCTCTGAATTCCTGAAACTCTGTCTAAAAGGTAGTAGAGATCAGCAGCTCTTCATTCAAACAGTCAGTGCCCATTGTCGTATCTTCTGTGCAACTCAATGCTGTCTTCATGAATGCAAACCCAGAAATGGACAAAATCAGCCTGCGTTCTGGAATTAACTGAAAAATCAGAGCTCCCCACTGGGAAATACTAATTGCTCACGTAGATTGGTGTTAGGGGGAGTATTTTTGTTTGTAATACTCACAAAATAAATTTTCAGGGTTGAATGTTTGTAGCGCAAACTAATTTCACTTACAATGTTTGTTTTACTCTGAAATGTGCAACTGCAGGAAGCCAGAATTAAAACAATCAAAACCAACAAAAAGCGAACTCTGGACTTTCCTCCATAAGTTCTCTCTTCACTTGTCATAATGTTTAACTACCTAATGTCTGTTGATTAATTCCCCTCTTGATCCTCAGTTGATCAGCATGCAGCTCCTACTACACCAAATTACCTCAAAATTATAAAAATCAATGGAGTGTGTTGGTTTTTTCCCCTTTACAAGATACAAAATCGTATCTGAGAATGATACCAGAATAACTGGAGAAGGCACAGGAGATAGCTGCTCAGCACACAAGTTGACACTAATCCTTTTGATTCAGGTCATGTTTTAACAAGTCCTTGGACCAAACTTCAAGAGCAAAAACGCATATGGACCAAGCTTTTCAGACTGACTTCCTTCTCTTTTGCTGTGCTCTGAAGAAAGAGGGTGTCTTATTACACATACCATTCAGATTCAAGTAATTCCATAAAGCAAATTAGAAATAAATCTATTGGTGTTAGGAAACTTGCTGCAAAATGCACAACAAAATTTCCTGATATTCTTGCTGCAAAGCAGTTGCAAGCATTGCAGACCTCATTTTGGTATCAGATAAATTGACCATAATTAATTTACTTACTATGCTAACTCTTTTATTTTAACTAATTCACAGGAATAGAAAAGTAACAACTCAAATTGGAAGTTTGCTGGCAGTGCCTTCTACTAAACTGCAAAGGAGCAGTATTCACAGTAATGGGATTTTGTGACAAATACATATTCTTATATAGTTGACAAAATACAGAGACACATTTCAAATTATATTAATGTTATGACAAAAAGAAAAAAAAAGAGAGAAAGTAATACTCGAGACTCCTTCAACTCCTTTGTGGGGTTCAGCAATGTAGTATGCTCTGTGAACACAGTTCTGATGTGAGAAGGAAGACCTTTAAAAAAATCCTTCTACCAGTGGTCTTCATGGCAAAAATGAAAAGGCTGCAAACAGGTACTTTTCCTAAAACACCAGAGCGTTCCTCTACTCTCTGCTGGGGAAAGAGTGGCACTATGTCAGATGTCACCCGCGTGTGACTGCCTCTGGCCTGTGTTCACGACAGCACGAATGAGACACATGGCTGGCATCAAGGATATCCTTGGAGATAAGCCCCTGAATTTCCTAATTTCTTCATTGCTTTTGTGTTTCAGGACTAACAAATGTACTAGATCAATAAATCGCAGAGCATTTGAGGACTGGTTTCCTTTAGTTTGCAATTCAGCATCAGGTGATCTGGCTGGTCTGCAGAAACCCACACAGTTGCCAACCAAGCACTTTTCCAAGACTGTTGATAGTTAATCAGGACCAGAGGAAAGCTACTGTCCTATATTATATGTCTCTAAGCCCATCTGATGAAAAGAATATAACCACAGAGATTTTTTAATACACCTCAGCAGCATATATTGTATCCCATCGCCCCAACAAAGCCACAGAAAAGTGTTGTGAACATCACACAGCACACACTGGCACAATCCCAAGGTCTTGGGGCCAGCTACCTATGTCTTTTTTTAATAAACACTGATTATCTTAGGAGAAAATTTTACATGAACCTAAGACGTTGCTTGCAGGCAGGCACTACAACTTTATTTCCCCAGGCTTGTGATTTAATTCAACTGTGACCCGTGGACTTCATTAGATAAGGCACACAAACACACCTCCGTCACGCAGTTCCTGTGTTAGGATGCCACTTCTGCAACTCAGAGCTTAGGTAGCGTATAAAGACTCGTCCAGGATCACTAAACCCAGATCAGTTTTATACCTGAGCCAGGGCAGAGTTATAACAAGAGTTACTTCAGAAGGAGCTCAAATGGCCGGACAAAACTTCTCCTAGGAGCAATCCTGCTCCCAGACTTGTAGCTTGCTCAATCTGTCTGCCTAGTGTCTGGTCAAAGATAAGTTCCCCAGTCCACCTCGCCAAGTCTACCTCAGTCTCTGCAACCAATTAGCCAAAAACACAGAAAAAAAGCAGAGTAGCAGAAAGCAGTAAGAGCACAGATTACACAGAACTATAAATCACTGCCAAGATGCTTGCAATCACATAGTCCTCACCAGTCAGTCATCCCGACTCCAAACTAGCCCTTGTTTCCAGATACGCTGCGGGCCTTGCCTTTGGTGTCCCAGCCAGGTTATTTTGGCAGGACTGGCTCTGGCTCAATGCCAAAGCATCGTTGCCTCAAGATCAAGGCAGAAAGATATTTGCTTTTCTGCCATGTAGTACCAGCTTTAAAAATACCCGCACAAACATAATTTCTGACTTTTTCTAATCACACAAGAAGGGGCAAAATACCCATATAGATCCCACATGAGACTTTATAGATTATTAAAGACTTGGCCTTTTGTTTTGCTTTTTTAAACTTATTTTTCTTTTCTGTGAAAACAACATTACCTATGTCAACAGACTTTGGTCAAAGGCAATCAGCTGCACAATCCTTGCCAGTGGTTTTTTATTTTAAAAAACATTCTTCAGATATTACCTTCCTAAACGTAACATTCAGTCCAACTTACTGGATAATATAGTTAAAGAGCCACTGAACTCAAGGACCAGGAGTTAAATGTGAAGGTACAGTTCCTCCCAAGGATAAATAACTCTTCCCACACACCCCTTCTTATGACAGATGTTCTAACACATTACAATCTGAAGAAAAAAAAGATCTAAGTAACATCAGATTAAACACTGGTATCATCTGCCCAACAAGGACGGAAGAAAAATTAGATGGAAAATGCTAACAGACACGGTGTGCTGGACATCCAGACTATTCCTGCAAGGCCAGGCCCGGCATAAAATGCACTGTCGGCTCTCATCCTCCCAGTTTGCAAGCCTAGAAATTAATCCACAGTGAACTGGGAAAGACCATTAAAGACATAACTATAAGTTCTTTAAAAATATCTTAATAAACATCCTGAAGCAGCAGCCAGGCACTGTAAGTTGGGCAGCTGCTTTATTGGGATATAGAACTGGAGGGGGGCACGGGCAGAAGGTGAGACGTGGGGTCAGGGTAAGCAACAGCAGATGCTGCATTTGGTATTTTAAAAGTCCACTTCTAATCATTCCACTGATGGAGCTTGTGTGAACTCGCACCAAATACGGCAGACGGATTTCATCCATGGAACTCTGGAAAGTCTGGAGGTCAGGGCTTACAGGCTGCTTGAGTGCTGGGTGGGAGCTTCGCATCAGAGCTCCTGAGCCTGCTGCTTTCAACCTGAGTCTCCTGGGGGGCCATGCACTCACCGCTCCCTACTTCTCCCCTATTCATCAGTAAACCACTGCACCAACATGCTGGGAGAGTGACTACCTACTTGTAGACACTCTTGCTTAGGGCTGGCCAGACTTAGTCAAACATTTGGTTTGTCAACCCAATGACAAACTGTGTGGTCCCAGGGAAGAAAAACTCCATTAAAACCTGTCAAATCGGGCAAGTCTGAAACTGAAACTCTGGTCACTTCTATCCCAGGTTACGAAAGCATATCTACATCCAAAATATTTTGTGGAAAATCTGATGTCTCCACGAAGTATTTAAACTCAAACAAAATGACAGATAAAGAGACTTCTAACTATACAACCCTGAGGAGCTTTTGAAGGGCTTTATGAGAGTTTGTAACAGAGACAGGAGAAAGCTTTATGGCTTGGAGGGATGACATCTACAGCTTTTCTGAACTCTCTGGTACAAGGTAACATGTCCTTTCCGAAGTGACCAAATCAGCAACCTAGTTTAACCTATCAACCAGAACCATCAGGTTTTTAATCTGACAAGTAGCAATGCTTTATTTGACTGATGCTACCTCTTACTTTCTCATTTTGGCATAACACAAATTAAATAAATCTTGAGTCTGTCTTGAGTTCATTGCAGCTAACGACTTTGAACTTAAGGCTCTGTTAACACCAAGTGACTATCAGGCAAACATGCTAAATTACCACAGGAAGCAGAAGGTACCTTGAAAGAAAGAACTGCAGCAGTTTATGCCAAGAAAACTGGACATCAATGAATATTGTTGGACTGTTCTCTGCAATACCAGGTTTCTGGCCCAGACAAACGTGTTTCTCATCTACAGTGTTTATCTCCTGCCAATAAAATCCAGCCAAACTGGCTCCATCTAATTCTCACTCAATATGTCCTTGCAGAAACAAACACATAAAAGAGAAGTCTTTATCAAGAAATAGCCCTGCATAATGCAGAGCAACTCTTCCCCTTGATTGTTCGAGGTAATTATCTCACCATTTTAGATACTTCCCTTTTATCGTCAATTTTATAGGCACTGCTTATAGAGATGATGAAATAAGGACTGTAACCTAACACATACTTAACAGATTCTCAAACACAGCCAAAATCACTTGACATTTGCTGGAAGCTCTGGTTCTTTGAAAGGCAGTACAAAAAGTGGCCTCGTTCAACAAACAGCAATGTTGTCTTTTTTTCACTCACACAACAGTTTCATGTGCAACTCTTAGAAGAAGATGAAAATCTTGTAGATCAGGAGAGGAACACACCATATTTAGCTCTTTGGTGACTTACACTCGTGACTGCAGCTGGATAGGCAGCGTCACATGTGCTGTGCCAAGACAGACTTATTCAAAACTAATGCCAAAAAGAAACTCAGCACAAGAAACACCATGCATAAAAGTGAAATAGCTCAATCAATGCCCAAAATACATCTTCAGGACACTGGTTCAAGTTGTGTTTCAGTATTTATAAAACACTAAATGAAAGTAAATGTATTGATACATTTCATACCCCCACAGTACGGGACCCTGGGTGCACGGGAGTGACGTGAAGTTCACAGGTCGAGCCGAAGGTGAGTATTCCTCTCCCCAGCCCAGCTGTGTTTCTCTGAGGCTGAAACTCTAGATTATGAGAAATTAACATACTGAAGCTCTGCCAATGCCGCTGAATAACACAAGTTTTATCTTTATTATACTTTGTTAAATGGACTCTCGCAACCAAGTGGTTTCCATTGTTAAAGAGAGTATCAAATAAATCCATGATGGATAAACAATGCAGTCACACCCAAAGGTAAAGAGAAATTGAAATAAAATTACTTCTTCGTGCTCTTTTAAGATCTATTTTTCCTTTAATATTAAAAAAAAACCCCAACAATAATACTAGGTTTAGGTTTTACATTCTTTGTCTTGTTAAATCCTCCCAGAGCAGGTAGAGGGGGCACAGCACAGAAATAATCCTACGCGTGGCGATTTTGTCTCACTCCTTTAGTTACATCATGCCTGAGACTATGCCAAGGATTTGAGGACTCAGCACCCTTTTCTGAAACCACCATCTCTGTTAGTATTTTGAACTGACATGACAACGAGCATTCTCCGTTCCAAAAGCTTTTGTAAAGTTAATACATATTTGCTTCAAATTTCTTGGTAATTTCTTGTAGATGGGTGGGTGTTTGCCTCTTCCTATGCAGACACATTCAGTGTGCCCTTAGCTGTATTCTCACTAACAGGCCCCTGATTGGCTTCAGCATCCCAAAGCTTCGGAAGGACTGGATCCACATTCATCTTTCATCAGTCATCCTTCCTAGCAAGCAGCAGGCCAATGCTTAACTGGACAACTCTTGATAGAAAACACAGTAGAGAGCTACCACTTACATTACCTCTGGTGTCACCACATTTTAATCAATTGAAACACCTCCCATGATTCTATAATCATGGGAGATCACTACTCACTGAGAGGTTTTCTCCTTGATAACTTTTCCACCGCTCTCCAGTGCCAGCTTTATCAGTGTTCTCACCGTGAGGTTTGCAGTGAAATTGTTAGTAAGTGGATGTAATACATTCGAGGACACGTACCATCGCGGCTTCTCCTTGTGGAGAGGCAAACACAATTTGGCTGCTGCAGTAACGCTCGGAAGACTTTCTGAAAAATCTAACAGCAATTAAACTAATTTACCCCTGCCAGGCAGATGCCAGAAATTAAAACTTGCAAGAACGACAGACTGGCATGATAGCTACTAAAGACAGGAGAAAATTGCAAGATTCAAGATTATCATTCTTTTGCCTGTATAAAAGTGATTGTAATTATTGTTTGGTTCTCAACTATTCTGGGGCAGGCACCAAGGAAAGACACCTATCAAGACATTTGGATTCACTTAGGCGCCCTGCTCAAAGGGGTAATAAACACTGGGCTAAAAATACCATTGACATTTCAATATTAATAAAGATGTGCGCTCAAGTATCACTGTAGTGATCCTCCTGCAATAGCTTTGCCATGTCACTGCTGACTGCTGAGTTGTGTCTACCTTCCAGCTTCCTGAAGGTGATCTGCACATTGTCATAGTCAGAGCTTCTTGCTGGCCAAAAATCATCATCTGAGCCAGCTCCCAAGTACAGATGAGACCGCTTGCCTGGTCCCGAGGTCTGTACTTTACATTGGTAACATGTAAGTTTTGTAAGAAATTAAAAACAGACACAAGAAATTAAAGTGGCTGCTAAAAAACTTGAGATTACTTAAGGGAAAGCAAATATCCAAGTCCTATTTGTGCTAAAAACAACTTCCAAAAGCATCTATGTTTTGTTCAGCTTTCCCCAAGCTTATAGGGAGCAGCTGGAGGACAGTACAGAAACTAATTTGAATACACATTCCTTGAGCACTACATGCAACTGTAGGTCCTATTTAAAAGAAAAAAAAACCAAAACAAACCCCAAAATAAACAATCAAAAAAACCCCAAACCCGCCACCCTTCTGAAGTTTCATTTCATCGAGTCCTCTCACAATATTGGCCAGCACTCAGCAAATAGCGAATATAAAGAGACGCATGTTCAACAGACCTGTCTCCCAACCTCTGCAACCCAGGCATTAAAAAAGGCAAATATATTTCCACAACTCCTCATCCCTGCCCGCTCTGTGAGGTCAGCACGTACAGAAGAGAGCAAGCCAGACACTCCCAAAAGGGCGCACCTGGCAGTGCCTCTCGGCACGAAGCATCTCCTCTCAAGGTGATGCCAAACAGTTAGAGGTTAAACACACTTCAAAGTACAAACCTCCCTCCTCCCTTCCTGGATCCCAGAACGTTTGGAATAGTAATCGCTAGGAAATAAGCAACGGAGAGCCTGACGCCACCACTGTCAGAGTATCGTTTCTCCCCACGTAACAGCATCCTAATCAAGAAGCCCCTGGACTTAACACAGATTGAAGAGTTTTTAGCGCAGGGCTGACAAAACCGTATTTATTCACTGCTGCCTTACTTTAATCTCTGCATTTCACATGCTCCTTGTAATCATGTATGTGGGTTGGTTTCAGCTGTATCACCCTCTCCTACAGTTGTGAGCATATTAATAAAAATAAATAAGCCTGGCTTGCTAAAGGAGCTTTAAAGAAGTGGATGTCCAATTAAATTCCCAGGCTCCTTTGAAAATCCTAGCATTTTTCACTGTCAGATGCCATTAGAATAAGAAAGGCCACAGCCAAAGAGGGATCTCGTGTAGTTCTCTGTGAAGAACACAGTCCACAAGCAGACAGCATTAGGAGAGAGAGCAGTGAATGATGCCCAACAGGAATTCAAAGTTTGCTTTGCCAAAAAACATACTCCACTGCTAAGTCCATTTTGGTCACAGCTAGGCGAACAAGGACGTTTTTTGGAATGTTTTTGAAAACTTTTGCCTAACCATTGTTCAAAGAAAATCAGCACAGATTATACTTTAACTCTTGTATTAATGAGCAGACAGACAGCGCCACTTCAGTCCCTCTTCACACGGCACGCGCTTGAAAACCAGGACAATAAATTTAGATGGAAACAGAGACAGGAAGACAGATGTTTTGGGTTTTAACAACTCCAAGAAATGCTTCATGCAATCTGATCAACAAAGCCCTATGGGCTGTTTTTATAGTGTGGATCTATCTGGAAGGTTAAGCGAGAAAATTAGCTTTAGAAATATTACATATCAATGTACTGTTACAGAGTAGTTTCCAAGGAGGATTATCCTAGGCCAAACAAACAAAATAAGCACCAGGAGAGAATCCCATTAATAACTGAAAACCCATGGCCTTGGCATGGGTGTCGTTTGCATACATTACAATTGCACAATGTTTAAAAACGGCAAATTGGATTTTGTTTTCCCCTGGCTACCTGCCCATTTTTCTTTAAATTGATTTATTAATGTCCACTATTGCTTTGCAGTTTTATCCTTTTAGCAATAATAGATGTAATATATCACAAAAACAAATTTTTAAGAGTACATCATTAGAGTGATGTAGCACTGGTAATAAACCCCTTCACACTTGGATGAACTTAAATCAGTTTCTCTTTATTGATTTTTGGTCATAACATAATTTTAAAGTTCAACTTAGTTAATAAAAAAAGGATTTGCACTGGTGTTGTGTGGAAAACACTAGTGCTGTAAGTTTTCACGTCATCTGCTGCAAAGGCTCTTACAGTTTTATATATTCCCTCAAAGGGTGGCTTGGTGTTATATAGCCTGTCTTATCTTCTCTGCTGACCCGCATTTATCTGCCTATCTTTACTGCTGTACACTCAGTGCACAATAGATCTTTACTCAGCGACTGTCTATCCAAACACCTGCAATCATTTTATCTTTTCAGCAGCATTTTGAGTAATGCTCATTTGAATTTTACCAAACTCTCTTACTTCAAAAGCCTGTTCTGGGTTAATATTTTCCTCCACTTGGGCTTTTTTAACAAAGTATATTAAAAAAACTCACAGAATACTTGCATGTTTGTTTTTTCATGTTTCGGAGGTTTTTTAATACACTTTTTTAATCCTCCAGAAGCACAGAGTTGCACAAAGTTAACAACAGCTGAGCTTAGGGATTTACTGGTTGAAACTGCCTGATAAGGAAGTATATGATTTAGATGGGTATATAATCATTTATCTCCTCTTCTCTTACCTCCCTGGAAAGGTATAATACTGATTACAGTACACACTAAAGATGTGGCTTCACTGCCATCACAGCACCCAAAGGACAGTGCAGACACTCCCACGCCTTTGGCCCACCAGCACGTCTCCATATCATAAAGATCATGGAGAAAAGCAGGGGCTAAACTCAACAAAATTACCCCAAACTGAGGTGACACATCTCTGAAGAATGTGAACTACTCCAACTTCCCAGTTTTTACAGCCCCTGTCAAAAAATTTTAGAATTAAAAGACAGAAAAATCTACCAGCTTGAATTATTTGAGTGCTGCACAAAATACTACCCAAGTATTTTATTTAATTGGTTTTCCTTTCCTCTCATTTCACAGGTCATAGAGCATCTCCAGAATGGTCTCCTACAGACACAAAAAGAGGATGACCGGCCCTGAAAGGGTTTGCAAAATTGGTAAAAGCCGATAAGGTGTGTAGGTGGTTGGAAAGAGAGGTGGGACTATGACCCCAGATTAGTTCTAACAGTATTGCTGTGCTACAAACTTATCGTCCAGCAGTTTACCTAATCCAGCACTTAGCCTACACGTATCTTGACGTGTGGCCTCATTCCAGAAACTTCAAAGAAGTGCACAAAAATGAGATCAGTTGGAACTGGTGGCCCATAAGGGGCCTTTGTAATTAATGAAGGGAACAGTTCGCTTCTATCCCAGATAGCAAATTAGTCAGATGTACATTCATACAAGAAACTTAGGGCTAATGAGTTCTGTGACTACTGGCACATAATTGATATTATGTGTGTTCCTAAAAATCAAGGAAATGAATAGGTAAATCATATAATAAATCTTATGTGCTACTCACCAAAAAACACTATTGCTGTAACAATAAGGAAGTCCTTACTTCAATACTGTATCACTGACTTTGACTCAAGAAGAATAACTCATTCTCCAGCAAGCACCTATTTCTGGTTTTCTTTTGCTTAGAGGGCTTTTTGTGTAGTCTTAACAAAAACATGCCTCTGCATCCATAACACTGAACAGCTACAGATGGGATTCAGATTTGTACCATGTCTATCCACTGACATGCAGAGAAACTCTGTGAAAGCAAAGTATGTTGTAATGACTAAATTTGTTAAACAAGAAAAAAAGAAAAAAAAGGAAACAGGTTTTAAGCTTTATCATTTTCATTCACAGTAGGTTCTACCTTTTTTTGTTTTAATGGATTTAAGATTGATACCTCTCTAGCTTTCTCCTGGAAGATTTGCTACTTACAAGACAAAAAAACTAATCCTCTACCTGATACATATTGTACAACAAGAATAAGCAGTTCTGATGTGGACTTACAAAAGAAATAGACAAGGCAGCACTCTGGAGGGTGACTAATACCCTGAAAACGGAGGGGTGCATTTTCCAAAGCCCAGGTTCAGCAGCCGTAAGCACCGGCACAGCCTCGACCCGCCCCGTGCACCTACAAACAGCCTCACTCCTTCTCCCTCAGCTCCATTCCAAGCAAGCCACTAATGAGGAAATCCATAACCTTTGTACAACAGATGCTATAAAATATTCTTTCTTGATATGTAATGGTGTATTGATTTTTAATTTCAAAATATGCAAACATGACATTTGCAATAGTGACTCCATACAAACAAACGCTGTATTTTTGGATGTTTCGATCTATAACACATTTTGAAAGCATTTGCCATCAATAAGTAGGCAAAAAAACCCCCAACCCTCAACACAAGGGGGTTTCTTGCCGGTAAAAATAATACAACTATAGATTTCTTCCTGAATAAAAACTCTCCTAAAGAGCTGATGTAAACAGCTACACGTAATGAACTTGTCAAACCCCAAGGTTAATTTAATGTCACGGTGATAAAGGTATTTCAGACGGGCAGTATCTTTACCCTGACTGTACATTTCCAGTTCTAAGAGTGAATCCAATAGCATTGCTCAGGCTCCCACCTCCCCTACTGGATTCATGTCCCTGTTTTTCCATCTTTTGAAAAGGAGATGGTGGAAATACCAAAACGGATTCATCATTTACACAAACAAGATTTAGGAAAAATATGTTTTTCATCTGTAAAAATAATTCTTATGACTGCTTCGCTGAAAAACTGGAAAAGTGAAAAATGCCCAGTGCATCCATTTTCTGGCATAGGTCCTTAAAACTGGAAAGGAGGGAGACCAGAGGTCACTGCTGCATTGAACAGTACCAAGTACAGAGGAGATGGGGAATGTTTAATCACTTACAAAGGCTTAACTTGGCCACTTCTTTTGCCCACACAAGCTTGTGTACAGCAGGAGAGGCAAGTCCCAAACCAAAGCCTTCTCCTCTGTGAACGGCCAGTTGTACTAGGAATGGGTCACTTTTTCCATGCTAGGTAACACTTCTGTATTGCTGGGAAACCACTGAGGAGATAACAAGTAATTCAATTTATTAGATGATATCAAGATTTCTTATGAACAATCATTATGAACTCTGTCTCTGCCTATTTTGGAGATGCAAGTATTTAAATTGCTTTTTGAGTTCCTTTAGAATTTTAAATTACTGATCCCCTTTTCTATTCCTCATATACATACAAATTTTACCTATAGTGGCAAAACTCGCTCTGCATTATGGGCAAACGGAGGAAATAACCCTAAGGCACATCTCCATCTGGGACGAATGGGCATGGCTTTACTGACTTTAGTGGGGTGACGTTGATTTACACCACCTGAGACTCTGGACTTACATTTAGCTTTCAATTAATTTCTAATGGATTCAAAATATATTCTTTGAATCAATGTCATGTAAAAAAAATACCATCCCAAGAACTCACATGCTGAGTGTCAAGGAAAAGAAAAAAATACATCTTGCATAGACTTATGCCATGTTCATAATCACTATCTTAATTTTTAAGCAATTCAAGAGAAAAAAAAGTGCTGAATATTTCTTGGGATGCACCCTATAATCTTGCAACATATTTAGAATAGGAAATCAAAGAGGAGCTAAACTACCAATTGTGTCAGCAAAAACAGCCTTTCATGGCAAAATGACAATTTTCTGTCTTTGAAATCAGGCAAGAATGAAAAGTGGTTTGCTCTTTTATTGTGCAAACCAGCAAAAATACATTCCTCCCTGCAAGACTTTTTCCAAATTAAATATGTATTTTTTTACTGTAAATCTCTTTGAGATCAGCCATTTGGTAGCAGAAGATTAAAACAACCAGCATTTAACTAGACAAAGGCAAATAATCAAGCCATCAATATTTTGAACAGCATAAGGTTTATCCAAATACTCAGTGGGTTTATTTTTACCTTCTAAATGTTCTCCCCACGTGCAATTTTGAGCCCATTGTGTAAAACAGCACGAGTCCGTCCGCCCTCAGCCCAACTCAGCCATCGGTAAGTCCCGGCCCCTCACCACAAGGCACGTGTAAGGCCTTTCTGAACGCTGCAAACTAACAGGCAGCAGCGTGGCACAAGGAATTTAAAAAGAGCATTGCGTTACACGACCTGGTAAATCCCTAATTCTAATCTCTGCCCCCAGCTCCCCTGGCACTACCAATGTCTCTGCGCGTGCCTTTAGGCTTTCATGATAAAACAGGGAATTTGAGTTTTCTTTTTCTTTCCCAAGATAATCCAATTTATTCTGTATGAATGCAGACCTTCAACCCTCCAGGCACAGGACCCTTAACAGGAGCTGCAGGAAGACCTTTGTTAGGATAAATTCCCCTTAGCTTTCCGTACAACTGAACAGTTAAATGATTCTCGCTTTTGCCCCACAATGTTTCCTCACGCGTGTGTACAGTGGCTGAATCACGGGGCTCTGAATCAAGTACATACAAGCAAGATGTGGTACGAGCTTTGCGTCTGGACGCCCTCTTTAGGCACCAGAGGCTTTGAAGCACACCCTGCGTGCAAGGAGTAAACGGGGCACCCTGTGCAGTCTGTTAAGCTCCTGTGAGACCGGAGTAACACCACTCCTACCCAAGCCATTAGTCCGTGACAACAGACAGCAAATTGATAAAGCCCAGGCTATATACAGGTATAAATAAAAACAAAACTACCTTAAATTGGTAGCTCAGCACAAGAGACCATAAAAATTGCGGCGAGCAGAGACCCAAGGGTTACCCTCTGCCCAAGGAATAATGAGAAAAAGACAAGGCAAAATCGGCATTCAAATCTTGCTGGCCTGCCATGGTCCCGGCAAGGAGCTCTGAGGGGCCAATTAAAGAGCATCGGTGGGAGAGGCAGCAAGCGTGGCAAGCGCGCTGCCGGCCGGCCAGGTGTAACGAAAGGTGGCAGTGATGGATAGCCCACCCACGCGTGCCTCGGAATAAGATGCAAACCCATGAACAAAGCAGCCGTGCTGGAGGGTTTCCCCTGCATGCTTCACACCAGGTGCCTTGAAAGCAAAGGACTTGGCTCTTCCCTTCCCCTTCCAAAGAGTTTTGAGGCACACCGAAGTGCCACGTTTCGGGAAATGGTGAACTCCCGATCTTTACAGAGGATTAGTGGGTTTGCTGCTACATCTGCCCTCGTGTTGGCAATGCTTCTATGTCCAGTGGGCAGTGCCTTTCTGCACTGCCTGCACATAAGCTCGGCACTTGGCTCTGCATGTGTTCCCTTAATTCAGGGACAGGGAGGTCAGGCCCTAATAAGAAGAGATATTTCTTTGAATGGCATTTACTCCTCTCTTCTGTCACCCCTTAATGACCCACAGTAGAGACTGTGAAGGATTACATGGGTCCTGAACACAGACTATGCTTGAACTGCTGGAAACTATAAGGAACAGCAATATTACTTTATCACTTGGGATGGGCTCTGCTTCCAGGGTTTTCCTCAGCTTCCCAACTGGGTGGACACACAAGCTTTGTCTGTTATGGCAGCTGCAGTTCAAGATGCAAGCATCAGAAATATCAGAGTGGCAGATGACAGAGAAAAAAAGCAAAGCAGTTTCAGGCTGCTATGTCAATAAGTAAATTCCAAGTTTACTTTAATGACTTGCTGAAAACTGACACTGGGAAGAGAGAGAGTCGCATCATGGAAAAAAAGTACCACTCAAAGTGCAGAAGTGAGCTTTATTATCATTATTATTTATTATCATTTATTAGAGAAAAAAAAGAAAAACCTCAAATGAGCAAAACCAGACCACATATTGGTTTCTATTGGGAAAAAGTCCCAGCAAAGCCAGAAATGAAATTTCAAAAATACTCTAATGTCTATGATATTGACACTAAAAAACAAACAAAAAACAAAAAACCCCACCGAAACCAAATAACCAACGACGCAAACAAAAAACTCTCAAAGCTCTGCTTGATTGATATCAAAGCAAGAAAACCCACCAAAATTTCAGTTCACACTGAAACCTCATCTCATTCACCCAAGGACCCTCCTACAGGTATACATACAAACCCCAACTCTCTCAAGCTTACTCCTCCCAGCTGGAGAGAACACCACTGACCCTGGACAAGCAACGCTGTCTGGGCTGCACCACAAGGAATAATTCCATAGTGATTCCATAACCTTTTTGTGCCACTCAAGCAAGCACTCAATTTTCTAGCTGTGGTTGTAAAAGACTCTGAGGCTCAAGAGCAACTCATGGTGAGTATGCAGATAATCCAAGGACAGGATTGCAATTGCAAGAGAAGCCAAATCAAGGGCAAGAGAGCACTCTCCTCTCCAGAAGTCTCTGGGTCAACCATGGTCTGCTTTTTCTCCCGGGAGTGCCCTGTTACCCACCACGCCTCAATTAGTTCCTTCCCCATACCCAACAAATCTCTGAGTCCTTGGCGTCCGAGTTTCCACAGGGTATTCAGTTAGTTCTTTCCACACATCCACCATGTATATATGAAAAAAACAAGTTATACAGCAGAAGACAACTTCTGCTGTATCAGAGTATTCCAAAAATTAAACTACTTCTGCTATGTTTGAGCCATCTCACCTAAAAATATTTTTGAGAGCCCCTGTTCTGCTAGCATTTAGAGAGGGAGATTTGCTTCTGATTGGATTATAATATAAGTGAAAATTCATGCGTATTAATGATAAAATCCACTATTAGGAGTAGTGATGAATGTATAGTCATGGGGCATATTAGTAACAAATTTTTAAATGAAGATTATTTCTCCAAATGAAAAGGCAGAAATAATCCTCTCTAAACCTGCTTCATTTCTAACACTTGCTGCCAACAGCTAGATCTGCTTGCTTCTGTTCCTGATATTCCATAAAACCTTACAGCTTGTAATATCTCCTCTGTGTGTCACATCACTTAGCCAACAAAAAAACCAAACCAAACCAAACCAAAAAAACCCAAACCTGTAAAACTGAAAATTGGAAAGTCATCCGTGAAAGAACGGTGATCGGAGGAGGTCCCTGACATCTGGGAAAGGGTTGATCTTCTGGGAAAGGGAGGGCATGTGGAGAACTGGGCAAGTCCTTTGGCAGCTATCCCCTTGGCATCCACCTCCAAGCAGCGAAGGACAAAGAGGAAATTGCATCAATATCAGGGTCATCATCAGCAATACATGTGCCAACTCTGCCCAGGTCCTCTGCAAATCTGTAGGGGACATGACAGCCTAAGAAACAGCTGGAAGCCCACACTAGACAGATTCTGATAAACCCTAGGATGGAGGCTACTGGAAACCTAGTCAAGACTCATAAGGCAAAGGCCAGTTTCAGCCTAGGGGTGGAGGTTAACACCATGCAGTGGCTAGTGGAGCAGTGGCCCACAGAAGGGTCAGAGGGCTACCACGGTCACCGAGCTGTCTTTGGGGCTCCCTATTCTGGTGGAGAGGAGGTAACCAGCTGCCCACATCTATCTTCCTAACAGGAAGAAGGACCCCATCCCTGCATGCAGTGATGCTCGTTGAACCACCACATGTAGCCTGCTTCCCTGGAGCAGGAACCTGAGATAGGTGGTCTCCCAAAGGCCACTTCTGGTGGCGTTTCTGTCATTCCACAGCCCAAAAACAGGTAAAGGCTTTAAACAGCATTTCTGCAAACTACTTATCTGACTTACTGTAGGACTTAAGCTCTCTATCACAGCCAGGCAACAGAGCGAATAAATTTGCCTTCTGTCAGGAGGTATCGAAGATATGAATAAAGCATTACAAGGCAATTTCAGTTACACAGATCTTTGAACTGTGCTCTGCTTTCCCATCGCTACACCCCTAACCACAGCGGCAGAAAGAAAAATCCCTATTCAGCACACTGTGATCTTCTTTTGATGTTGACTAGAGATGGAAGAGCTCATGCTCAGACTCTATGGATTATTGGTCAGTATATAAAAAACTCATGAAAGATGACTCCTGTCTGAAGACTCGGGCACAGCGGCGCAGGATAAATAGCAGTGAGATTTACAGCGATGAGCCATCGTGTCCTTTGACAATGCCCTGTCTAAGCAAAAATAAGTGAGATCCAGTGGCTCCCTGCCAGCCCACTCCAGCCAAGGGCCATGCCACACGAGTAGTGTTATTACACTGAGGAAGAGTTTATAAAAAAATACAGAAAACTGTCCGTCATTTATTTCAATCTCTGTCTAAAACTATTTATTCCTGCTAGCTTTTGCTCCCTTACTTTCTGGCATTTCTTTTCCTTCCCCACTTTCTTTTTCTTTTAGCCAGCAATTCCAGAAATGGTTACAAAATCAGTCCTCAAGATGATACACATTAAGAAGGCTGAAGATTTAGTTCATGGTGTGCTCAGTGGAGCTCCAAGGTAGGATCCCAAAAGATGGGCATTACCCCAAATCAAATGCTGCTTTTGAGCATACCAGTCTCTTTCCTCCCACTTTTTAGAGCCTCATCCTGCAATAAAGCACCTACTCAATATAAAAGATGACTCACTCACAGATGCAGCAACCTCAGATATTTGTTTGTTATTTAGACCAGGTTTCTTTAAGGTCTCAGTCCTGCACACACTCAAAGCACGTGAGCAATGCCCTTGACTTCTAGGAGCTACTCACATGCTTTGAGATGTACAAATGCCTGGGAGCTGGCAGGAGCCAGACGTGTACAGGCATAGAGCAAGCTTTTAAAAGGGGAGAAAACTGTCCAGTTAATAAATTACTTGTTAACTGATCCTCCAGTTTCAAAGGGAACAACTCAAGTGAAAACAACACAGAAGAATACATGCATTTTGAGTCCAGCCCTGTGGGACCCCCAGCATCTTCCCTTCCCTTTCCAGTGACTTCCAAGAAGGCTGCACAGGGCACCCAGCCCAATGCACGAGCGGGCACTTCATGCCAAATAGAATCATCCTTTAATTTTCTCAATTACCTCAGTAACCAAGAGCACGTGTCTAGAGCTCTGCCATATTTCTGACAGTAAGTAATGCTTTTTCTGCAGTAAATTCAGTTAGTTATTCTTCACAAAGGAATTGTTTTTAAGGACATCCCGCTACATCTCTACATTTTATTTGTGAGAGGAAAAGAACTTCTGACCTGGAACTGCACTCAGCAAAATATCTGTAGGCATACAAGAGAAAATATTTTTCTAACGTGAAGACATTTTTTTCAGTGAATAGTTGCATTTTTCATGTGACATTGTTAACACTTTTAATTTAACCACATTAGCATCCAAAAATCATGCAATGGACTTCCTCAGAATCATTTATGTTATACACACATGCACACAAGATATAGATAGATATATACATAAAAAAATAAAAGCCAAGTTTTCCTTGGCTTGTTTTATACATTTAATGTTTACATTCTCTTCCAATTTTCTGTTTATCAAAGCTGAAATTCGCATAAATCACACAGTTCCTGGAATTTGGGGCTTAGAAATGCAAAACATCACAGCATTGATTTCGAGAGGAAATACAACTCTCCCTTGAGTCAGGGGAATCTGCAGACACTCAGAATCTGAATATTAGACCTGATGCTTGTGTATGAAAAAGCTGCAGCATACACAATAATTCTGTACAATTAAAAAGAGTTCACATGGAGTATCTTGGGAATAAATTTTAAATAAAAAAGCAGCCATTCTGCTTCATGGTTGCTTAAAGTCACAGAAACTTTTATCATCCCAGAATCCACACCTTTCCTCACATAGCTTTTCTGACCATGAAATGATCATGTCAACTCTGCTTCTGCAATGGCAGGATCAAAAACCACCAACCTTCTGTAGGAGCCAGATTCCTGAGCATGCAACAAAGCAACCCAACCATCTCTGACAGTCAGTATTTCTCCCAATCTCTTCACTATTTCATCATCGTCCTGCCTAAACCCCTACATTTCCAGTGACAGTTTCACTCATGAATAAGAGCTCGGGGCAAATTCCCTTTCATGGGAAATAGTCAACCCTGGTTTTAATGGCAGTTTTGACAAGCTGAAAGGTTTTCCTTAGAGAAGGGAGTGGTGGGGAAAATGGCCCCACCAGCACCCATTATCTAAAAAAAAAGCATACACCAGTCACTGGGGGAAATGATAACAAAATGCTATTGAGATTAAAGCCATGAACTCTTTGAGACACTGGTTTCCTGCCAGAAACCCGCGCAAGAGCACAGTGCAGCATTATTCGGTCCCTTGCTGATCTGAGCACAGAGGGCAGCACCCGAGCACCCAGCTAGCACAGCAGAGCCCGCCAGTACCTTCCCATTTTCATCATTTTAGAGCAAACAGCCCTTTGTGTTCAACCTCTGCAAAGAGCAAGGACTCGCCTCCCAAATTCCTAGCTAACGCTTGCTTCTTATCTGATCAGATGGATTTAACATGCAAGACCCCACACTATTATTAGTATCATCATTTCCCCATGTCCTCTGTTTCTTGAAGTAGGTTTAATGCAAAACCCTTCTTACACTTTCTATATCTTATCCCTTACCCCTCCCTGCAGCCCTGAGATCTATTTTGATGAAAGAGGGGAAAATATATCTATGTCTTTCAATAAAGCCCTACGATTTTCTTCCAAAGCAACACTGAATTTTTTGCTTTCTTTTAGTCATTTACTTCTTATTTGGATAAAAATCAGAAAAATATCTATTTGTACGTGAAATTAAGTTTTTGAAGAAAAGTAAACTAAAAGAAACAAAACCAGCTCTGCCATGTGGCATGTAATAAGCAGTATTAATCCTTCATGCTGGCACAGCAGCATTCCTGCAGTCTGGCACAAACACTGCCAAGGGAGGACCCACGTGTCACCCATCACAAAGCAAAGGGACAAGACATCTAATGGGGCAGCAGCAGCAGGTGTAGCTGAAAAATAACTTAAGAAAATGTGGTCCTGTAGCTGAAAACTTTCTTTAAGTTTCCTTGGTCAGAAAGGATGGGGTTTTCTGGACATGTTTTTCTGTTGTCCACCTCCTTGGTTTTTTTGTTGGCACCTCCTTGGCAGGGTGGTAAAGGTGGCAAAATGACTGCCAAACTCTTTGCCCCCATCACCTGAAGGGCCAAGAACTTTGTTCCACTCATTCCTTCAATTAAGTAAAATGCCACTTAAGGATAATAACATCTTACTGGAGTGCAGAGTTTCAGTGCCCAATTGCCAAGTATAAGAATATAATATTCAGCCTTAAATAGCCAATCCCCATTTGTAAAAAGCATTGCCAACAACAACCAGAAGCTTTCGGTTTTTAGAACAGGCATTCTTGGCAATTATTTGTGGTAATTGTGTCTCAAGCTGGTACAATTTCATAAACAAAGCGAACTCACGCAGAGCTAGGAAAAACACTTTTCTATCATGCATGCAAACAGAGTGAAGAATCAGAAACAACCTCCGAGGGGCAAACTAAGCAAAGATAATAGAAAGACGCTGTAATGGTAAAATTCTCATATTTAAACTGAACACCTTTTTTTGGGAGTTATACAAAAGGCTCCAGTAACAAACCCTAAGACCATGAGAGTTGCGTTTGCTGGGCAGGGTCAGGGCTTCCGTAAGACCTGAGCAAAGGCACAGTTGCATAAACTTACCAAAAAGAAGTAAAGAGTGCAGAAGACCTTGTCTATCAGTGGTATACTTCGTCTTCCCATACATTGGAAGGTTGAAACCACAATTAGAGCCTAAGGACCATAAAGTAGCAACTGGCAACTCTCCCTCACTTTTCCTGCAGCCCCATTCACTCTCATCCTGTGTTTCAGGTTAACAGCTAGAGGTAAGGGAGGGTATCCAGCAAGTTTCCTACGTCATCTTCTGATGACTGGAAGAGCTGGGGCATCTCACCCTGTGGTCCCAGGCCACTGGCAAGGCAGGATGTTGCTTTGACTACTTGGGAACAGGGTTAGCACTCAGGGGACTCTAGGATCTGCCTTGGCACCACGGTCATGGGACCTGGCGTGGCCAAAAGACCATCCAGGACAGCTGCTGTGCAGACAGGAACACAGACTGCCCCCCCTTAACTCAGATGAATACAAGCCCCTATGGACCAGTGCTATACAATCTAATGAGCTTTCCTGCTCTGCTTCAACACCTATTTTCCATTTAACTACATAAAAATAAAGGAGGTGGCACTGCACACCAAGTCCTTTAGCTGCTTACCAAGTCCCCAAAGGACCAGGTCTTTTTCCATGCATCTTTAAAGTAATGTTAATTACATTATGCACAGAGGCAAACATACACAGGGGACAATAGTATATATTTTAATTAAGTATTACTATTGCTTCCACTGTCTCTTGCCCTCTTTCTCATCAGAAGATGAGGAAGCGAGGTACTCTCACAGCTTGCCAAGCCTGCCCCACTGCTGTGCTGCAGCAGATGAGCCTCTGGGTCTGAGCCCCTCCAGGAGCCTGTCCCTACCTGAGACTGGGCAGTGACCTTTACATTGCTATTTTAAAAAGGTTATTCTCTCAGACAAAAAACCCCACAGCACAACATCTTAAAAATGTTTTCTGGAAATGGTTAACTATAATGGGGACAAGATTTCATCCAGAGCCCCTCATCTGTCAACACTCATGGACCCACACACCTGAACAAAATACAAACCAAGATCACAGTTGACATCCTCTCTGCTCTTCACTGAGCTCAGCAGATGGTGCCTTTAAAGCATAAGCATATTTACTTATCTGGCATTAAGTTGTAAGCACAACCTAAAAGGATGTTGAACACAATTAGAAATCAAATACTATAAATCCCACAGCGAACATAGGCAGTCATATATAAATTATAAAAGATCATGGAAATTAATTTCTACATGCACATAGGCAAACCAATTTTTCAGGGATTACTCTTGTAATTCCTTTATCAAACTGAAGAGTATCTCTTACCCATCACTGTTGCTTTAAATTTAGTAAATCAAATGCCTGCAACAGATGATAAGGATGGGTTAGAAAACCAAAATGAGGTAAATTTTACTAAAAAAAAGAAAAGTCAGAATTCTTTTCTAGTTTCACCACAATTTCTAAACTTTCACAGTCAAGCTTAGTCCAGCTTCATAGGGAGCAGAGACAACACAGGAGTCCTGCTGCACAGCAGTGCTCTGGATGGCAGAGCAGGGCTGGCTCCTGGTCACTGGGTACCAGCAGCAGCAAGTCCTTTTACAGGCACGTGCCTACATGCAGAAAGACTCCTCTGTCGTGTGGCATTTACAACTGCCATACAGGAAAACAAAACCAAGAGAAAGCACTGCACAACCACTGCTCCAGAGTCCCTGGGCAGGGAGCCGCTGGGGGCTCCTCAATCCGCTCAGAGCACGTGGGAGCAACCAGGAGGTTCTGTGAGGGTACAGTGACAACAGGGCTTGGAGAGCTAAGGTGACACTCAGGTGCAAAGATATCAACATATGGGGGCATTTTAAATACCCTCAAACATCTTGCCTGGCCTCCCCCACCAATGAAGCTCTCCTATGAGTCCAGTGCCACATGTACTAACACTTGGCAACTGTCTGGGCCACCCTGAAATATCTAATAGGCGTTAGAAGCATGTTTCAGCCTTTTCAATCTCTCCACACTCAAAAGCAAGACTTGCCCAGGGATGCTCCAAATCTCTGCAACTACCTACAGCAGCTGTAGGGAGAGGGGAAAGGGCTTGTTTTAATAGTGCACTCCTTCCACGGGGTCAAGCCACTCCTCAACTGTATTTCAATGTCTCCCCTCCACATGCTGCAGTAACACACAGCAGTACAAGAACAGTCCTTGATGATTTAGCTCTTCCACACTGAGGAGCTTAAAAAATCATTCTCCATGCTATTTATTTGAAACAGTTTTAGTCTGAAGTACAGACACATCAGCGTGGCGAGTTCAAGTTAACAATCCTATTTAAAAAAAAAATAAATATCTGCAAAGACAAAGATCTGCAACAACAAAGAACCAAACAAAATAATCACAATCATGCTTGAGCTGAGCAGAATAAGTGTTCTTCTTCCAGGTAAAACACTTCTTATTCAATGTGTGTTTATGCAACCAATTCTGTACAAGCTATTACAGACAGCTCTACAGACCAAGGTGACAGGTACTGATGATAACAAGCACCAAAGAGTGTGTCATGCTCAACAAATCCAACTCCATATCTCACTCAGGCCCAAGAAAATCAAGTGATTTAAAAAAAACCCCAAACAACAACAACCAAACTTCTCCTAAGCCATCCTATCTCACAGGACAGTCTGTGCATGGGTGGAGGAGTGCTTGTTCAATGGTTAATTTAACTTAGGGTCAGCGAGCTCTAACCGAGCATGTTTCTGCTCAGCAGAGAGGTTGCTCAGACTGGTATTGTCACAGCACACTGTTCCTCAACTGGGTGGAGTATCTGGAAAACATGCAGAGTGCATTATTGTTCAATGTTCAGTGGAAACAGTAAAATTAATACCAGTAGAAGTTGATTTACATTTTTATATTTCAAACGATAATGCTAGCTCATTTATCTTCCTACTAATAAACGGAATCAAGTTTGCACTTAAATTGGTTAGTGTTTCTCTCCAGCTCCGCATGACAAAGCCTAAGGTAGGACGTGGAGCAAACTCTGTCGGATCTAATTGACAGCAAGAGGCAAGGCACCACCCGAGGTGCTGTAATGCAAGCCGGTGCTCCAACTTTTCTCCTCAACTGCAATATGCATGCAGGGTTTGGGGGCAGCAGAGCCTGTTACTGCAAGACAAATTCAGAGCTAAAAGGATATGGCAGCCCTCTACACTGTAGTCTGATTGCATTAGACTGAGCACAACACAAGAAATAAATATTTAGACAGGGTAGATGGCACCCTGAACACATCCAAGTGTCAGTTTTGATCTCCAACAAGTGAAAAGCACCCTCCTCTTCCTGTGCTCACGTGAAGCTCACCACCTCTCGCTGTCTCATCCAGATGGTGTGCGGGCAGAGCTCTTCTGCTTCATTCCTAGACAGCTACAAACCACAGCCAATCTGCCATGTTATTTCTATCTCTCTCGGTACTGGCTCATCTATCACTGCCCGCGCATCTACTGCTGTACATGCTCCTTTGTGGCTGCTGTTTAGGATTAGAAAGGAAGGACAAAAAAACCTCCAAGCCCTGCATTACAATGGAGCTTCAGCTGCACAGTAGGTAATTAAGAATTTGGGAGCTTGCAACTTCCCAGGAGGTAGTGGACTTAATTAAAATTAAAGCAGTTCATTTGAAGAGGGTGGTGTGACCCTCTTCCTGCCAGACTTCAGGCCCATGGAAACCCCTCGCTGGTAGCTATGTAAGCTCTGAGTATTAGGATAAATGTTTTCATATGCAAATCGAGCAGCATTCCTCAGTGCCCTGCCTACAGAGCCGCTTTATTGCTTCTCCCACACAGTTGTGCCCAGCAAACAAAAGGCAACCTGTGTTTATAAGGCACTGGCCTGACATTCAAGAAATCTGTGCTCAAAATACTCTGTTGTGCCAAATGTCAGCAATGTGATGTGGGCAGGTCAAGCACTGCTCGGACTCACAGTTCCCCCGTCAGGAAAAATGGAAACAATTCATACTTCTCTCCCACTTAACCTATATAAAACCATGAAGTTTTCAGAACAGGAATGGACTCTAATTACAGAGAAGCACAGCACCAAAAGAGGCAGGTGCCCTTTCCACATTCTCAGTGCCAACTCGCACAATGGAAAGAGAAGACAAACACTGGACCAGGTGCTACATCCTCTCCCTCCTGCTTCTCGGGCTGCCATCAAACCAACTCCCACTGGGTATGTCTGGTCACTGCAACACCCAGTCCCAGCCCTGTCTGGGCTCGGCAGCCACCAGCGGTTTTATGGGACATTGGACAGCGGCACAGGGGCTTTGCTGGGTGGGATGCAGGGAACAGCAGTTCCCTCTGCGCTGAAGAATTTGACCCAATTACAGCTGCCGACAGCAGAATGAGAGAAGAAAAAGTTAATCTGCAATTTGTGACAGCTGAGATTCTGCTGGATTCAAACTAATTGCCCACCATTAGCTGTAAGTGGTTCATATCTTCCAGTGCAGGCAAAGTCTGTTCTAGAAGGAGAAGCAACCATAGCTTCAAGGCAAAAAGCAAGCAAGCAAAAACAAGTACATCCCTTATAGTAATACCAGTCAGGGCAAGCACAACGTCCTCAAGGATGCTGCATCATCTCCAGCCACGTTCCTCCTCCACTCAACCTGTGGAGAGCTTCCTCACCCACAGCAGAAGACGAAGAGACAAGTTATACCACCTAAAACCATCAACAGTGATAAGGAGCCGAACAGGTAAAGAGCTAAACATATGCTAAACATAAGCAGTGCAGGTGAAGCCCAGAACAGTTATGGCAGTGGATTGCCTAGGAAAGCATCAGAAAAGTATGGTCAAGTGACCAAACGATGTTTTGTACTACAGGGTGTATTAAGAAGATGCAATCAAAAAAATCAAAGCTGTAAAGGAGAGTAACAAGGCACATGGGCAAGGATTTTCATGAAGCGTCCTGCCTGCTTGAAGACGTCAGAGCCTGAAATGGAAGGTGACAGTACAAAAGGAGGGAAAATTATCATAGTGATACAACCTGTAGTTGTGGCTGCCCAGATCCTGTTCTGACACCTGAAAAAGCACTGCCCCACAACAGTGAACCAAGACAACTTAATTGCTGTTTCAAGATAATTACTGTTGCTTGGCTGTTCTTCCTTCATACACGAGTCCATCTGAGCTGTTCAGGTTTCCATTTGCAGTCTCACAGCCTCTCTAGCACCACCCCATCACAGCTCCACTAGAACAGGGTTATAATATAACAAAACAACAGCATCAGATGGAAAGAGTGGAATGAAACACCCAATAACCCTAATAGTTTCTTCTATGCGGCTTTTGAATGTCACTCAACTTTCCTGGAAACTGTTTAAGCATTGTTGCAGCTCAGCTACTACTATGCAAGAGGCCGAGGATCTAAGGTGGGAAGCAGAAAATACTTGGAAAAGAGGGCAGTAAAGCTTAAGTGAAACAAGAAACAAAACAAACAAACACAAAAACAACAAACATCAACAAGATTTGGAAATGTGAAAGAAAACTGCACACAGAAGCAGTCTTCTCCCAAAGTCAGTTCTTGCATCTTACAGAACCGACTGCAATAACCCACCAGTTCATATCCCTTCCCAGTAACAGCAGCATGACATGCACAGCATTTGCCTTTCTTTTGTGCAATCCAATACATTCCATCCTACCTGGTCCAAAAATGCTTTTGTAAGCATTTGGAGACAGACAGCAATGCCAGATGGATTCTTGGGTTTGACCCACTACCATGTTCTTACTCCACACAACTAAAGCACAACGAATTGGCAGCACCAGTGCACATCTGAGTGATAAGGAGTCATCAGACAGTCATTACTTCCAAGGGATGCACCTTCTGTGTGCCATACTGTAAATTCTCACCAGGAAAAGAGGAAAGCTTCCTTCTCTTTGTCAGCAAAGCACAACTAATTGCTCGAGTTACCAGGAATCAAGACAGATTGTATATATCCACTTCAAGTACCTTAAATACACAAGAACACAACAGAGGTTGTGCCTAACCCTGTAACACAATAGTGAAGGAAAGAAAAATGGTTAATTTATTCTAATAAAAATTGCTCAGGCTAAGCAGGCAGCTGCCAATTGCTCTGTTTAAAAGGCCCCTATTAAAAGATGCAGTTTTTCATGTGAAGTATTTTGATTGTGACTATGCTCACTGGTACCTGAATTACTGCAAAGATGAAACAATTGATTTTGCCAGTGTCTGCATGCAAAAAAAAAAGCCTTAGGCATTCTTTCTCTCAGTCTATTCCTCCTCAACTAAGCACTACAGAAGTGTTTCAGAGCACTGAAGTCCTCTTCAGTCTTAATTAAACCTTTTATTCAGTCAAGTTCCCAAGATTTTTGGTGAGAACGGTTCTCCTGCATTGTGTTCTGCTTTCGGAGGGTTGCACAAGACATCGTCTGAGAAAATCTCCCAGTGGCCTTGCAAGTCACAGAAAGTGATGAGATGTCACTTCACAGCAACAACAGTTCGATCCCACATTTTCATATGCTTTACCTCAAGTAGGGTGTTTTCATGCTATTGTTTTCCCTTACTGACTGAGGTTGGAACAAGCTCAAATCACAAAGCAAGTTGTCTGACAAGGCCATGTTTTCCATTTCAGTCTCAAAGCAGTTCAAATAAAGCAAATTTGACAAAATTACAATGAGAAATCCGAAACTCATCCCCCCAGGTACATCACAGATGCAGGCAATGTTCAAGGATGAATTTATGACAAAACAGCCCGGTTTTGCCTTGTGTTTGGCTATAGATTTCGATAGTTTTCTGCAGAACTGCTGTGAGGCTGCTGGAGCAGGAGATTTCCAAACTACCAAGCCAGAGGGGAGCCTGGTTGAGTACCTCAGCAAAAGGCAAAGATTTATTTCTTGCCTAAGGCCCACTTTAGCCCTCCAGCTGCCTTGTTCGTCCAGCTATTTGCCTTCTCTGAGGCACTGGAGGCCGTGTGTCCCCCCACAGGGCTACAAGCATATTAAAGAGCAAGAGACAAATTACTAACTAGCATTAACCTTCTTACCTGCTTACAATTAGGAGAGAGAAAAACAGTTGCTTTAAGCAGTTATGACCAAGATCTGGCGCTTCAGACCTGGTCTTGATGATCAAAATCCCTAAAATCTAAGGACAGACTAGTGAGACAGAAATGCAGAACCTGGCATGGGGCTCATTTACAAGGATGCTTACTTCAAATCACTAGTGGCCCCAATTAGCCCACAGGCTGAGGAAATGCCTTCAGAGAGCACATTCTTTTATTGCTGCCTCCAAAGGAGCACGATTAGAAGGGTTCACCGTATCTTTGCCACAGTGGGAGCATCAAGTCAAATGTGAAATAAGCAGGGAAGGCAAGCGGATCACTTATTTCCCCCGAGAGAAAATGATGAATGCTGACAGGCTGATAAAACCACTAAAACCTGATCATACTCACCACACGGCAGGGTCAAACAAATCCGATGTAAATCTCTTCAGTGATTCCCACAGCTGTATGACGGGCAAAGCAACATCAGGTGAGGATTAAATTGAGAAATTAACTCTCCAACACTGTAGGAACTGAACATTGTAGTATTTCGGAAAATCTTGGAAAGATATTTCCCCACCCAGGTCTTTAAATCCAAAAATCCCTCTCCGAAAAGTGAGTTCTAAAACAACACACAAGAATTCACAGAGTGGATAAAATCACCACACATGAGGTCACAATGAAACATCAAATAACGATGTGGTTCTGCAGAGGGAGATGTTTCATTGACTGGACTGAGCTTTCCCATGGCGCTGCCTTCGAGGTGATAACACAGGTGCACGTTAGCAGAGGTCTGTACAGCCCGCTCAGAGACAGAGCCCGTCCTCCTTGGCAACATCTCTACACAAACATTATTTCTGCTCTGGTTCAGATTTTGACATTTACCTCCAGGTCTGAACCACCACAGTCCACGAACACATAAGGCTAGAGTGTCTATGCCATAACCCAGGGAAGCAGCCTGCCTGGCCCGTGCTGGGAGAGGGCATTGCTGCACCATCCTCCCACCTGGAAGGTGCCAACAAAGACATCTCATTTCATAGCTTGGTTTTGCCACTCAGCAAGCAAGTACGCAAATGCTACAGACTGTCTCTGACCATCATTAGCCATTTGCAGGACTCAGATGTGCAATGAAGAAGAAACCCATTGATGAGCTTGCAGATATCGGCTCTGCAAGGAGCAGTAAGTATTTAATTTCTAGCACTGATCCCTGAAGGAAGCACACCCTGTTAGAAAAAAACCCCTTGCAATGGAAGTCATAGCTGTGTTGAAATCTGTGCTGTGAATGTGACGCACTCAATTTTCAAGGAGCCATAATGGTTGTGAAGGCTGAAAGCCAGGGCCTGCAGCTCAGCTGGAAGGGCTGAAGTACTTGGATGAGAAAGCCCATATGCATCTGAGGTTTCCTTGGACGACTGTAATTTTTCATAGTCAGACTGTTGAGCAAACTGGACACTGTTGGCTTCTGCACAAGCTGCCAGGGTGGGCTGTGTACTTGGCCAGCTCCTCAGCACAACCAAAATGGCACTGGCTGGGCAAGAATCAACAAAACACAATTTAAAATGGATTCTTCTCTTTGCTGCCCTGAGCACCCCAGCAGCCATGCCCACCCCATCCCCAAGTGCACCAGCGTGGTGTGCTCCTGCTTCTTCCTCTCAGCTGGCCCTACTATAACATATGAACAGGGTCATCCTCCTTTTGGGCAGATGCAAAGCTGCGGAAGATGACAAGGTGACAAGAAAAAACTTCCCCTTTGCTCTTTTTAAGCAAGTCCCATTGAATCCTTACCACTTTACCTCACCTCCCTAAAAATCCAGACAGCCTTTTAATCCACACACCCAGCGCTCTGTGGCAACATAGCACACACCTAATAAAATATAATAAAAAAACACCCCCACACAAAAAACCTCCTGAAAAATAATTTCAATTAACTTTTTATGACTTCTTGAAAACCATCTGTGTAATTTTGCAGCATTTCCTTTTAATCCCACTGACAGAATTATGTTCATCTGCCTGAAACACCACACTTGTTGTGACTATCACAAGACCTCATTTGGTGGACGTCACGGCCCATTACCTATTTTTAATAGCAGACCAACATCTCTCTAGTTGGCGTGAGCTGCAGCAGGCAGTGCTCTGCAACTGCAGCAGCCCCACGGCTGTCCCACAGCCCCTGCTCACCAGCACAAAGCAGCAGGGTAAGGAGGTTTTGCTTGTACACCTGACTACAGGTGTTTAGAAACCACACACCTGTCTCCTCGTTGCAGGTGTTTATGCCCATGGCAAGGGCATTTTCAGCATTTTACACCTCCTTTTGACAAATGCTGAGGAGCGCTCTAGGACCACAGTAGCCTGGCACACATCTGAATACATTCCGAGCCCACTAAGCCTCACTACCATCCCACGGGACAGGCCAGGGGAGGGCTGCAAGCAAGGAGCCTGCAAGCTCACGGCCACCGGCCGGGCAGCCCCCCCAGCCCCTTCCCACATGTGCCAGCACAGGGTCTCGTCCCCGGGCGCTGCTCTGGGGCAGGCAAACCCTTCTCCTGCTCTGCCTTTCTCTCCTGTTTACAGAGCACTCAAGTGCTCCAAGGCTATATTTGCACAGCCCTTGGCACTATGTGTCTCTGTAGTGCAAGTATAATCTCGTCATAAAAGTTGGAGAATTGAGCTGCCTCTGCTGCCTTCAGCATTCCTACTAAAAGGCCTTCACCCCCTGATTTAGCAGAGCTATCTTTAACAGACTGCTTTTAATTTTATGGTCTTCTGGTGGGCTTTTAATCTTCAGAAGAGACTAAGAGCAAGACAAGAGCTGAGATAGTATTAAGGGGGCAGTTGCACAGAGCTGGTCCATCTGCTACTCCAGGAGGCATTTTGAGCATCAATAAAAAACAGGGATGGCAAAAGCACCACTGCTAAAAATTCAACCAGCAGCTGGCAGAAGGAGTTAGACTGATGTAGGCTTCAGCAGGTTATGCCTGTCCCCAGGCTCCCCACCAGCTCTCCAGGGTGTGCCTGACACCCTTCACTTGGCTTCATGATATCTCTCTATCTGCCTGTCCTAAATATCAGAATGATTTTTTCAAGTGTCTGTCTCCCTCGCTCGCATAATCAGGCAAGGGGTTTACTCACCAACAATTAGGTGGTAGTTGTTGCAGTGTGTAAACCTTTGAAATGGAGATTTCTTGGCAAAGTGAGGGGTTGGGGTTATTTTCTTTCTACAAATCCAAATGCTGTCAGAATGCTATGTGATAAAAATAAGCGATAAAAAATTCATAACAACCCCTCCAGGCTAGAAGAGCGGCTGCTTATTGTATTTACTAAGCCACTGTCTGGGAGCCTGAAGCCTGATTTCACACCAATCCACTGATTAAACATCTAGATCAACATTGTATGGATTAGGGTGAAATGCAAACAGCAACACTGGATCTGCTACAGAGATCACGGCAGGAAGGAAACAAAAGCCCCATGTTTGGGGTTTTTTCTGAAAAATCACCCTTTCGGCAGTACCAATAAGCACCTTGCTTCCCCTTGCTCTGTTCTCCCTCACCTGCTCTACTCCGCCAGGTTTTGCTGAAAGATCAACAAGCTGAACCAAAGCCTGCATTTGACAGCATCAGAGCCAGCTGATGACACTGCTGTGTGGCACATTACACTGATTTTTCATGAATCCACAATCTCTTATTTCATGGTGCTCTCCCAGGAGAAACCACGCCGTCCTACTGACTGTTGCTTAAGCAGTTTCTCTTGCTAAAGAGGAAGGACTGCTCACTGAAAGATGAGCTCTGTGTGGTCTCCCCTGTGTATGTTTTCTCCATCTTAATGAGCTTACACAGGAAAGGTTAAAGCTAATATCAGAGATACCAATTGCTCAAAATCATGATCTGATAGGGAGAGATTATCACCCTGAAATAGCTCATTTAGAAGCAGGCAGCTAATAGCTATGCTTTTAAACCCGGAAAAATCTTTCAGAATATGTAGTATCTCTACTCCTGCAATGTGCTATTTTGTTTTGGCTTTGGTTTAGTTTAAAAAAAAGGAAAAAAAAACCAACAGCCTCAGCTTGAAACTACTCTGAGGTACAAAGGGTATTAGTGCTCTGACGTACATTTATGGTGGTTCTGTGCTTTAAAAGCATAATTGTGGGGTTTTTTTCCCTCCTCCATGTTGCTGCCTGGGAGACTACAAAAAATGTAAGAAAAACTAGCTTGGCCAAAATTCTTACACAGAGAAGGATCTCCAGTACACTGATGTCCTAGTTGGCACTGAGAGGAGATTCTGCAAACCACAACCAGCATAATGGCAGAAAGGGAGCCCAAGTGATAAAAACTGACAAGGGTCAATAAAATTAAACGATATAGCAAGAGCATATTTTCTCATAAAGTTTTGTTTGGTAACCTAGTAAGTTCAGGGTGATGAAACATGCCCCAAGAGATCTCCGAATTGCCCACATCTCTAGTGTTTCTAGCAGCTGCAACACCAGTCAGTTCACAGAGCAATTTTTGTGCAGGCTCCACCCACCTTCACAAGGTTCATAAGGCCCCATTTCCACAGCAGCTCAGTCCCCAAAGCACTGCTGCACCATCCCACTCCAGCATGGTACAGGACTGCTCGTTCTTCTCTGGAGAACAAAGGCCCAGGAAGGTTTTCCAGCTTGCCCAAAATACAAGATTGTCCCTCCAGTTTCAAGCTGAAACCAGCTGAATGCTGTTAACGAGTGCCAGGGCCAGTCTTCAGCCGCTCACAACTAACAGAGCCCTTTGGATCCCCTGCAAACCAGAGTATTTAAATATGCCAAGGACTGGACACATTTGGTGCCCAAGATGCAAGATCAGGCCACCCTTGCCTAACTTCCTAGTCACGCACATCTTTGTTCATGCAAGAGAAGAAAGGGAACTATTATTTCCATTGCAGGAATAGCTGGACACCCAGTGCCAGATCATGGCTCTTCTGTGCCAGGTGCACTCTGTTCAAACACACATACAGAAGTGAAGTGTTTCCTTAAAGAGCTTTAAATCTAACTATGGGACTAACGGGTTGTAAGCAAGACCTTGATATGAAGGTATTAGTCCCCTAAACAAAAACCTGCTACATCAGGCGTTAGCACCAGAACCTGCAATACAGGTCAACCGAGACAGCACAACAGAAGTCTCCTGCCATAAAAATAAATAGATCAATGAATGCTTGAAAGAGCACAATAAAAGTAGCATGATAATCCAGGTTTCCTAGAAACCCATCTCAGAGCCTGGCACTGGCGGAAGTCTTTCACACAGCAGCATGGGAGATCCAATCTAAGCATCCTCCCAGGGAGGCGCCTCCAAAGAAACAAATCCCTCTGGCTGGCAGCCGTGACCAGCTCTCTGCAAAGCCTTGTCCTAGCAGCTCCTGTCCTCCTGTGTCTGCTGCAGCTTGTGAGCGAGAAAAAGAGAGCATGTATCACGAGTAAACAAGGCTTTGTTCCAGCCTTTCTTTCCACTCTCTCACACAACAAAATTTTGCTGAAAACCAGGGACAGCAGCTGTCCTCTGGAGATGCTCAACAGCAATCTGTCTCATTTCACACACACAAAAAAAAAAAGCTCAAGCCTTTTGATTTGCAGCACTCTCTGGTACATGCGAAAACACTTTATACAGAGGAGTTCTCCATTTTCAGTCTTGGGTTTCTAAAATGCTCTAATAATAAAAAAAAAAGCCAAAAACAACAAAAAACTCCATGCACAAAGAAAAAGACAAAAAAAACCTACAACAAAAAACCAAAAAGAAACACAATGCCCACCGTTGCTTTGAACTACAAAACTGAGGCTGTAACTGGAGGGAGAAAAGGACTCCTCTTTCGAGTCCCCATCTCGGGCTGAGTTATTGTGAAGAGCAGATCTACCCTTGCCACATTTCACAGCCCTCAGGCTAGTGATGGACAGCTGGTATTTTCTGAAAGAGCAGAAGGACAAGATGCATCTTTGCATCTCCTCCTTGGTAGCAAGGACATCAGCTGCTCGCTAGGTATGAAATGAAAGACCTTCAGTACCTATTTCTCTTTTTGAGACTTCAGCCTCTAGACTCTCCTCCTTCCCTAATGGTATTTGTTTCTACACTTGGGCTTGTTGAAGAGGTGTGAAACAGAACTCATTATCAAGATAAATGACCTAAAACACAAACCTCCACAAGTAACAAAAGCAAAGGTTACACAGTGCTGAACAAATCCAGACACTCCAGTGCACAAATACCACATTAAGATAATTTGGTGGCAAAATGTCCCAGGTCTTTACACCTCTGGTGCAGAACAGTTGACATGGGATCCTGAAAGCTGGCTCATCAGAAGCAGCCCTGTAACTTTTACAGTACCCTTCCTTGCCATTACTAGGGTGGAAAAAGCAGACAGACTTCTGCTGAGGTTCATCTCCAGGTTCAGTGGAGCCAGCATTTAGCCATCCCAGCCTCAGGCTGCCTAATTAAGCGTAACCACGTGCTGCTCCGAGTGCCTGTTCTGCAGCTCCAAGAAATGCAGGACTGCCTGGCTTCTCAACATGTCACTTTTTAAAAATCAGGCTGCTCATAATTTTAGGAGAGCAGAGGTAGTATTATTGATTCAGCAATCCAAGATTTTTGGAGACACTGCTGAGGCTTACTTTTTTTTTGCCCTGAGAGAAAAAAAAAAAAAAAAGGAAAAAATACAGCAAAACCACCAGAAGGAAAGGGGACAAGTTCTCCCAACGCCACAATGAGGGAAATATCAGGCAGAGTACAACACAGAGCTTTTTCAAAGTATCATCAAATTTCCCATTATCTTCCTACTCCTAGCAATTGTGTTTCAAGTCTGGAGCAAACACTGTCCAGCAACCAAAGTACCATTTCACTCTTGAGCCATCCCAACCCGTAGTGCAGGTTAAAATCTCCTGCCACACAGGCTTTGCCTCCCTGCTGCACTTGAAGGGGGGTATCTTCCTTAGACACTGCACAGCCGTGGCTCACCTTTAAGCTTTAGGTAAAGACTGTGCTTGGGTGAAGGCAGCTTGTGCTTCCCCTGCAGCGGCTCACCATCCCTTAGTCATGGGAGAAATGAAATAAACTCACATCACCGTTTTATCTTACAAGTCAATGGAGCTCTAAATTGCCTTTAAATCTGAGGTCTAGTCTACCCTCTGCACAGCTCCTGCTTTTCTCCCACCTTGGACTACTAGGATTAATACCTCAGCTGCAGTTTAGCCTCCCTTCAAGAGTACCCTCTTACTCCTCACACATTTCCTCACTGATGGCTCTTGCTGAGGGCCCCCAAGCCCAGCAGCAGCAGAGTGTGTGAGTAATTACTTCTGCTATAGCTCTAGCTCTTCGGGGCTGAAGTAGCAACTTCTGTGCTGAGGTCTCCCCGAGTGTATTTTGAGAGTGGAGGGGAAGTGTGATTGTATCTTGCACTAAGACTGTAGCATGGTCAGCCTTGACCATCAGGCACGCTGGACCCTGTTTCTTCCAGCAGTCTCCTCACAGTGACAGGGCTACGGATGAGAGAGACAGCTTCCATCCAAAGAGACATCAATGAAACTTGCAGCCACAGCCAAAGACACAGAAAATAGGTTCAACTTGCATGGATTTGGGATTTACACATTCCAGTGAAATGCACATTCAGGTGAAACTAACTCATGACCAGTGCCACACCATCTCTGAAATCCTGTATCCGAACACAGACAGGACACAACTGACGCACAGGCTTTCCTCTGAGGACGCCACCCTTTGCATGCACCCCCAGGAATAGAGGCAGTGACCCACCCACCCTGAGATATGGTGGAGCCTGCTGCTTTCCTATGTTAAGCTGCAGCATCCAGATAGCAGAGCCTCAGAGGACAGATCTGCCCATCTCGAATGATTCTGGCAAAGGTTTGCACAATCAAAAATGAGCACAAGCTCAGAGTGAGAAATTCAAAGCTCTGATCGAGAAATACCAGTTAAACTGGATGCCACTGGGTGTGGTAGATGCAGGAGGTAAATACATGCTTGGATGCCTTCAGGGCTAAGTTAGTGAGAGAAAAGGGGTTTGGGTTAAACACCAGCTCCTGGGGACTATCCAAGAGGATCCAAGGCTGATACCTGTCCGTAGTGGGACACTGGGTTGAATGGATTTAGCAGTGAAAAAGATCGGTAGAAGGCAGTCTCTAAATCATAGTAAAAATTAATTATAGACATAACACAGCCCTTGTTTTGTTTTGTTGTATGGTTTTTTCCCCCCTCTGTGTGTGCGCCCTTATTTGGCATGAAAGCAATGACATTCACGTGTTCAAGTCCTGAAAGAATTAGGTAAACGTAAATCTTTTGGTTCACTGATTATTCTAAAGACTTGAAGCACCAATTATCACTGCTGGAACTCCATGCATTTTCCTGCCAGGTCTAGTTATTAAAGAAATTTTACACATTTGATGAAGGATTTCCCCCACCACCACCAAGAAAGATGAAATCCTCTTTACAGCTCATGTCATTTACATGTCTAATCTTTTCAGTTCTGTCCATCAGCTCTGCCCAGCATACCCTTTAGAGCTGAAACCCCTGGTCAGAAAAGCCAGATGAAACACACGAATTCTAATTTAGAAAATTCAGCTTTCAAACCTATGGCTTTCCTTGAGATGGTTTTTCTTGCTTGTTTGGATACACACCTTCAGTTTATATTTTGCTGCTTGCCATTAATGTTTTTCTTGTAAGTTGAAAGAAAAAAGGCAGTAGGAAAAAATGTTCAGTCCTCCTGACTTGTGTGATTAAAACATTGGCTAGAATAGTACTGGGATGTGATTTTTTTTTTTTAAATTAAACAATATCATTGAAGGTAACACATGACGTGTTTTGTTACTTTATTTCACTTCACCCCCTGTGAAGGGTGATGCCTTCGGGTTTTCATGAATTTGTAGAATTTTATGCTTCTATGTAGTTTCTTACATTCGGAGTAGCCAGCAAACTCTAACCCTGCGCTACCTGTCTTAAGGGTCAGATAAGAGCTGGAACACCATGCCTGGGAAACACGTACCAGAGCTAAGACAGTTAGATACCATGTTAGTCAAAACAAGAAAGCAAACCCCAGCAGCCTTGGAGAAGCTTCAATAAGGGAAAGTGGCATGAAGATTGTATTCAGGTGGAATTCCATGTGGGTGTTTTTGGTCTGTGTTTGGCCCAGCCACCTGTGAGAAGCTGGGTTTTCTCCTGCCAAGTTATGGGAAAACAGGCTGATAAAGACGGTCTCTGGCCTTGAGAGAGAGATTTCTAAAATTGATTGGTCTCTCATGATTGGGTGATGGCCCTCCAAGGGCACGTGAAGGAGGAAGAGAGGAGGAGGAGGATGAAGTAGACCCCCTGAGATGGACTGCACAGGTGCACAGAGACCCACGCAGGTGCAGAGGAGCATCAGTTATGTAACAGGGGGGGCAGTGCCAAATACCTTTGCTTGGGGGCCCTGGCCACGTCGCTCAGGTGACCCTCATTTCGCCAAATAGATAAAAGGCAGATGGCTCGTGTTTTGGGGCTCACTCACTTCACATGACAGGACAACGTTGCCTTGGCAGGGACACCCGCTGTCACCTTGAGCCTGCTGACCCTTGAGGATGCAGCCACTGCTCGGGAAGTCTGGGCATTCCAGGGGTCGGTGACACAACTCTATGGGGGACACCTGGGCATTTTGGGTGTTGGCACCTGGAGGCTTATTTGCTCTTTTTTTCTCTCTGTCGGGTTTCTTTCCTGTTTACTTGGCCACCTTTGGTAATAAAACTACTGTTTTGGTTAAGTTTTCTGCGGTGTCTCAGTTTTGGCTTCCTCATCCCTTCGGACCCCTATTCTCCCTGGAACAAAGATGATGATAAAGGATGAAGTAAGGGTCTTAAGACCTCCAACTCAATTCTAGGAGAGGCATGCCATGGGGCTGTCCCAAGGGAAGTTCTGGGTATGGACATTTCTTAGATTGGATGCAACCTTTAGATATGATAATTGAGTAGTGTTATGAAATTAGCATGCTGTCACGTACACAGAGAGCTTTCCCAGCTCCTACACCTTGTTGACATTCCTCACACACACACACAGAGTCTCTCTCTGCTGCCCAGCCTGGTGTGGTGCCCTGTCTTCCCCCACCCCAAAAGGGGTGGGGGGAGCTCAGAAGAGCTCTGCCTGCAAAGGGGGGTGGGGGTGTGTGTGTGTTTCCCCTCCCTTGCTCTCCTAAGGTGAGGGGAGAGGATGTTTCCCCTCCTTTGTTCTCCCGGGCCAGACCTCAAAAAACTCAAGTCCTGCTTGAAGGAAGATGAGACCAACAATGGGAACTGGGTACCAGCATGAGCTGCTGGGGTAGCTAAGCTGCAAAAGGGAGTTTCTCCCTTGTTTATGGTGGGTTGGCAGGTGAGCTGACTCGGGCCCAGATGTTGCAAGAGTCATGTTCCCAGCCTGTGGGTGAAAGGGTCTTTCACCTGGGAGGGGCAGGTTTTTTCCCTTGTTTGCCTCAGTAAGACATGGCAGAGTGGCTCAGGGGTTGGCTGGGTGTGTGTACAGCTGGGAATGAAATGAAAGGGACGCCTTTCAGATTAATTTACTCTGCATGTTTTGAAGCAGTGGTGCTTGCAAAAGAGCTCACATGGTACTCCTGAGGCCACGAGTTCAACCTAGCACCGGTCTTTTCTATCTGTTACTTGTCAACACATGTTGTACTCTTTTATACTCTTTTACACCTTATGTACTCTTTATACTCCTTTATATTCTGTACCCTAAAACCCTATAAGTAAAAGAACTCTTCTCTACCCACATAAAGTTGTCTTGGAAAGTTTTTCCTTCCCCTTACGGCAACAAGGGTGTTCATCGTAGTGCAGTGATGAGTAAGAACACCATGAAAACCGGCTACCATGTACCTGATCAAGTCTTCTGAGTAACCCTCCGGAGATGCCTCCAGTCTGGGCTCAATGAGGGATTAAGAGAGTTTATTTTGAAGTACTTAATGGAAGAACAGAAGTGTGTGTATGTATATAAACAGCATATGTAAATAAATGCAGAAACACAACCTTTATAACAACGTTCCCCACCAGAGACTGCATAAGCAGGCTGTGTGTCACCAGGATGTTCGTGTACCCAACCGACAGTGCATACGCTGATGTCTAGTTAATCATGTTAAAAGCCTTGCTGAATCAGAGCCTGCCAAAGGAAGAAGTTTTTCAGGAGAAAAGAACCACACAGTTGAAGACCACCTCATATACCACCTGAAAAAAGGTAAAATTAAAGTTACATGGTCAGTGGAGTTCCTCTGGTATCTTCCAAATGCTCACCACCACAACACAAATGCTCTTTTAATAAGGTTTGGGGGTGCGTGTGTTCCATTACATACCTTCCATCTGCTCAATAAAGAGAATAATGCAAAAAAACTGTCCTGGCATAATTCATTCAATCATCCTTCCTGGTTCAAACTGCTCCGTGAATGCTATGGGACCAACCATGTTAATGCATCTCACATGTGTTTCCTCCTAGCAGGGCTGCCCCAAGAAGGCAATATGTTAACATTAAGAGCAAGGGGGCCAGGGGAGTGCTCTGCAGCATCTCTTGGAGCACCCAGCTGCAAAGGCAGCACAGATGCAGCGCTGTCTTACATTTAAGAAGAGGCAAGACCATGCACAGGTCTCAACTCACAACTGCCTCAACGCACCTCTCCTGCTCTATGTCTGAATCTTTCCTTACTTCAGCGGCACAAAGCTCCTCATCCTGTCCCACAACAATGACGGTGGTACCAGTTTTCAGCACACAAAGGTCTCTCCCTCAATATTCCTGACCACAAGTTTGCAGGAGAACACGTTACTGTTCCCCAATCTACCTATCACAGGAAAAAAACAAACCACTGAGTTATTCTAGAAGATAACTGAAAAGATGGGATCTTTAGGAAAAGTATTGCGTGCAGGAAATAAAGCAAAAACTTCTGGTTACAGGCTGTGTGCTGCCAGCTTAAACCACTGAAAGAGTGAGTCATCTATTCTGGTCCTGTCTCAGGAAAGGCTGCACAACAACTATCAGCATTTTACTGGAAGACAGTGCTCCAAATATGACAACAGCAAGGAGGACTAGAGTCCTGTAATGAAATTTAAATATTGTTTGTTTTCAGGAACTATGTCTCAGCCAGATACCTGTAAAGTTATTAAAACTTGGTAGCTACAGGGCTCATGCCATGTCCCATCACACACAAGTGTAGCTTTGTTACTTACACTCCCTCATAATATTAAAAACATACACTAAAAATTAGCTTGCTCAGTAGCTAATTTTCTTTAACAATCAGACCGAAGTCTACACATTACAGAATCACAACAAAAGGATCAGTAGGTCCATTGAGGTAGGGCAGTGGGAGGGGCAGGACTTTTTCCAACACATTATCAATACTCAGACAAATTAGCATTGTGTTCTTCAGTAGGACTGGCTCTATATGCAAGAAACAGAGTGTGACCCATTAATTCTGAAGCTTCTGGCCCAGCACGAGAGAGGATTCTGGATGCATCTCTTCTCAACCCAATGCAAAGCCTCATGAACGCAACAAGCAGGAAAATACACACTGGCACGATTAAATCAATTACAGCATTACTTAACTGGTATCATGATTTACTCTAGAAGGCTTGCAAAGGGCTAAACGTCAAGAACATCTCTGCTAGGAAATTAATAATCAAAGAGGTATTAAAGCACACATTAGCTGTATACAGTAACTTCATGTAATTCATCACAAAGTAGGGATGAGAAAAACTTCCCTGCAAACAAAGAAAACAAGCCGGTGCTGCTTATGATCTGATTTGTTTTGACACGACTGCATTGTTGAACATTTGCCATTGTGCTTTTGTACGAGGAGGCACTTAGCACTCAGTGCACTGGGCTCATGTACCCCCGCCTTCTCTCCCTGACATTACACGGCTGCTCAACAGCAAGCGAGCACTCTGAGCAAAATGTTTAATTTGCAGGCACGTGCGATTCCCTTTTTGATTATCCATCTCCCCGCACAATAAAATCCAGCTGATGCAGAACTCTACAAGTGCTGCCAAGTCAAACTGCAGGCAAAGGTTCATTTAGCGGCACAGAAAAACCTCTGAAATTCTCATTTATTGGATTCTGCTGCCAATCATATTAATTCCAATGCAAATGTCAAAATAAGGTCAATAAAAAGTTGCCTGATTAAAGGAGTAAGCAACAAGGATGGCTCCCTATTTATAGTTTAAAACAAAAGGTTCATTTAAATTAAGTAATTCCCCTCCCTTTTCTGCACCTGCAAACACAAACTCTCTAAACAAGAGGCAATTATTTAACTAGCATAAATCAGCAAGAACTCAGTACCAAGAACTTCTTTGCGGCATTTCATTCAGTCTTACTAAGATGACAAGGAAACAAACCTCTGTCTTCCCAAGCAGATATTTGATATATTCACCTTATACACCTCCACACCCACTATGGCAAAACCTTAAGCATTTAATCACAGGATGGTTTGAGTTGGAAGAGATCTTAAAGATACCCTACTCCCAACCCCCTGCCATAGGCAGGGACACCTTCCACTAGACCAGATTGCTCACAGTTCTACGCAGCCTGGTCTTGAACACTTCCAGGGACGGGAAGGCCACAACCTCTCTGAGCAAACTGTTCCAGTGCCTCACCACCCTCACAGGGGAGAATTTCTTCCCAATAGCTCTGCTAATGCTGCCTCCTCCAGCTTAAGGCCATTCCCCATGGTGCTATCACTACATGCCCTCATGAAAAGCCCCTCTCTCATGACAAGTCTTCTGTTGAGCTTTACCTTTGATGCATATATGGCCAACAAAGCACAAGTCAGGGACTTTGCCGAATTGGCAGCAACTGGACTCATGAGCTTGGTGGAATAGGGCCCACCACGTAACCCACTAAAACATGAGAGGAAGGAAATTGCAAGGACGTGAGTCCCTTCCTGAAAATTTACCTATTTCAGCATGTTTCAGACAACATTTTACTTGTACCATCATTTTACCCTGTCCAGGTTTTCATCGTTCTTAACACATACTGGGTCACTGCCTTTGTGACCTGGAAAATGCAAGGAATTCTATTCCTCAGCAGAGACTGTTTGCCTCTGTGGCACCCAAATTCTGCAAGAGACAGTCCATAAACATGATCCACCAGGCATACACAGAGTGTAAGTGATCATTAGAAGGATTTTTTTTTTTAAATACATAAATGTCTGTTTTCTGTCTTATTATTGATGTATTTGCTTCCCTACTGAAAAAAGACATTTTTCTGAAGTCAAACCAGAAAGCACTACAATTAAGATAGCACATCCAGCCATGATCTTTCCTTCTCCTGCACATATGTTCTGATGCCCTCTATGTTAATGGTATCAAATCCATTTATTAAATTCATTTTCTTCTTCAACAAGAAGGCTTTTCCTTAACCCAGGGAAGTGATCCACAGCTGCTCAGTTTTCTCAGATGTACATGACCTCACTGCATGCACAGAAGTTCCCTTTGTCCTCTGCCAGCCTGCAGACAAAAGCAGGTGGACACAAATCTCTCTAGCATACAATGCCTAACCAAGCACTTCTCCTGAAGTTACATCTCTCAGAGGCTTTGTGGGTCATTGACTGCATGTCACATCCAAGATTTGGCTCCTGCTCTGGCCTTTCGTGCTTGCACCTCAGTTCAGGGATGTGAGAAGACAATGGAGGAGATGAGAAGAGGCTTGTTAGACCATCTGAAACATCTGGATCCTGGATAACTTGCTCCAAAAATACCTTGCATTTGCATGAGTAATTTGAACAAAATCAAAAGCAACCTTCCCTGCTCTAAGTCAGTTCAAATCACACTGATGGCCCTCGAGTCCTCTGGGCAAGTCCCTGGAATGGCAGACTATCAGGCTACACAACCTGCCTCCTGTTTTTCTAGCTCACACAAAAACCAGCCAAGATTCCTCTTGCCAGTGCTCCTCATGAGAAACCATTCCAGCACTTCACTCTCCAGCCAGTTAAGAGCCTTCCCCTGTTTTCCAACTAAAACGGATCATGAATACTTGAAAGCAGATATGTCTCTCATAGGTATTTCTTATATATCTCTTGCTTTGTGATCACAAGGGAAATCAGATTTGTATTATCAAAGAAAAACTGCTCACACAAAATACATAAACGATGCTTCTAGTGGAGTGCAAAATTCTCATCCAAGTCACGGGTATCCTTGAGGCAGCTCTAAAAAAAAAAAAAAAACCAACAAAAAACCCACAAAAACAAAACACCAAAAACCCACAAAAACAAAAACAAACACTCCTAAAATAAATAAATAAATAAATGAAATACCAGGAGGACAATTCTGATCTTCTCAAAGTTAACAGCAATACTCTGGCTCTAATTTGGGGTCATCAAGTTGTTCATAGGATTGCTCTCAGTACCAGAGTGATTAAACCTCAGCTTTTGAAGTCTATTCCATGTTAGCCTTACCTGTAACAGATGCAGCACCTCGCATCCGCAGCTAAAACCCTGATGCCTCTGCTTCTCTACAGCCCAGGACAAATTAACCCCCTGCCATTCCTTTCACACATGTACAGCAAGGATCAAAGCACGCCATCGTCAAGACAGTTTTGACTAGATACATCTTATCAGAGGAAGAGGAAGCTTCCTATGTCATAGCTACACAGAAACAGCTCATAAAGTATGAGCCACCCAACAAAACAACCTCTGCGCTAAACTGTCTGATTGATCCATTGCTGTCTTTGCCAATTAACTAAAACCAGAGCTCCTCTATCTTTTAATATAATGGTAACTGAATCACAGGAGGTTGAGCAATTGTTAACTTCACTCACCTTCATATCCTATCTTACAGTAACCACTGAAGCATCATTTACTATATAGGACACACAGAGCCATTGTGCTAATCTGTCCCTGAAGACCTTATGGTGCACTTTGCTGCAAAAGCAATTTTCATTTTTTAAGTCCAACACTCTCTAAGTGAACAAAGCATTTTCCAAATTGTCTCACAACTCAAAATACTCAGAGCTGGTGGCCTTTCCTTTTCCCCCTTCTTTTCCTTGAAACACTCATCTTTCACTCCAAGAACCAAAAAATGCTCCATGGGCTGCAGTAAGCATCTTGGAAGCTTCTCCACTCTTCTCCCAGGCTCCCTTTCAAAATAAGGATGCAGTACCAGAAAAGAGGATATCCCCAGGGTTTTGGGTGGCAGGGAGAGAAGTTCCCACTTGCAAGAGCAAGGAGGTCCAAAAGACCCAGTCAAAACAGGAACGTGGTGGTGAGCAAAGACAAGAGCAACAGCCACCCCGTTTACTCATTGCTCACAAGTTTTTTGACACAGAGATAAAACTTACGTTTAAATGAAGTAATTTTCTTCATTTAAACATGCAATTACTGTACTCAATTAAAGCTATAAATTAGTTAAATTCATTAGTAAACACAAAACTGTCCCAAGACTGAAAATTTTCCATGAAAAATAATGGTGTTTTAAAGCACATCTGTCCCCACTGCATTTGCACTTGATTTTTAAACATTTGGATCCTACCAAAACAAGGCATAAACTATTTCCCATTCATTTTTGTGAGAGACTGAAAGAAATTCACTGGCTCAAAACAACTCTGCATGTGTGGAGAGGGGGCAGATTGGGTTTTGCCAATGTGGAATGGTGCTGTGCCCCCCCATAACCCATCCTCCTCGAGAGCTTCTGGTGCAGCTGTCGGTCACTGGCACAGCAGGAGCACTGCCTCACACCCAGCCCCAGAGTGGCCAGAAGTCCCACCTGGGGGGAACAGGGTGGGAGGGTGAGCAAAAGGGATCAGAGCAAATAAAACCAACACCGTGAAACCTCCATGTGATCGTGGCCCTACCACCTGGACATGTGGAAGCTGGAATTGCACAGGACTCCAGGAAGTAGCTATAATTCTTTTTATCTCTTTCTTTACTTCTTCTCCTAATCTACTTTGTGAAATGCTTTATTTTGGTTGAATGTTGCCCTTCACTCTTTCGACAAGTTCCCTTATTTTCTAAAGTTTGCCAGTAAAAGTCTGTTATTTGACCTTCTGAGAAATGTGTGTAGTGTCTTCTCCCATGCGCTCTCTCCAGATATAAAAAGAACTGAAGTGGCTTTTAATAAATCTGGTGGTTGGATTTTTGAAGCCTTATATATTTTTACCGTAAAACCCCTTCAATGAGCTCGTAGTGCAAGCCTGGGGTCTTAAAATTTTACAACTACCTTTCCTAGCTTGTTCCTTTACTTCTGAGAAATACAGGTCGGTCAGCCAATGACGTCCAGGTTTTGTTTCAGCCTTCCTCCAGTGGCCATCAGGATGAGCATTCACATGCTTGTCAATATTCCTTGCAGTAAAGGCAAGAGTTTTGATGAGAACAATACATCCTACTCACATTTCTCGTAGTCAGGCACAGGGGTGTGGTTTCTGTTGGAACCCGTATCAGAACATGATCACCTAAACCCATCCCTGAATGTTTTTGCAAAAATGTTACTCACAAAAACCAAGAAAGTGGCATTTCTTCTCATCCAGCAGGCAAAAAAACCCCAGACCTGAAATTCAAGATGTGTATACTAATTTCACCTTAATAAAATAAATTTACTTTATGAAATAAATCCTATCACACTAAGAGAAGTTGAAATTACGAGACCCGCCATTCTCTGAAATGTGCCATTAGGGTTTGTCACAGCCATGTCTATCTAATAGATATTTTAGAGGAAGTAATAGATGTGCTTCCTACTGTGGTGACAGGAGCTATTTTCACTATAATGGTGTGATAATGCAACAGCACAGATCATTACTAGATACCACATTTCCAGTTACCGTGTCTGGGAGCAACTAGTAAACTACTGCTGACAGAAGCTTTCACTGGAGTTATGCTAGCAGGAGACTGAACCTGAACAGTGGTGATAATATTATTTTCAAAACACTTTCAATTAAATTGCCTATGCACACACTGCAGTTGAATTAAAAAAAAATATCTAAGGGTTAAAAAATAAGTATTCCTTGGACAGTCAGCTATAAAAAGGCTAGTAGATAAACAAAACTTAACAAATTTATCTTTATGATAATAAAATGACAACAGTAATTTCTGTGTTACTGGTAATTGCTAACACCCCATGCCTACCTTACTGACTTGATGCTTAGACATCGAAGTGACAGATATCCAACCTGTGTCTTGGAGCCACTCATAATTGATGGAGTAACCAGTAAGTCTCTAAGGGAAAGTCTTCAGCAGTTTTAGTTTCACACTGAACAGATTAGCTTTGAAAAAATAAAAAACCCCTAAACTTCTGCAATTCATATTTCGAAGGTCAGGTATGCATCACCTGTGCTTTCCCTCCTCATAGAAGAACACCGTGTTACGTGTGGCAGTGACAATCACCAGCATCAGGGAAATCAAGGCAGGGACCTCCAGAGCCTGACAAGCCCTGCAGTGTCCATAGGCAGCTGAGGGAATCCACTCAGAGATGATGTTCCTACAGGACTATCTTCTCCCAGCAGTAGCACTGACAGGGGAGAAGCTCCCACGAGCACGCTGTGCTTCCATGCTATCTCCTGTTTGAACCCCAGCCACAGAGAGATTCTCCCTTCTTCATGGAGGGTTCTGGTTGGTCCCACAAGCACAGGGTTGTCGTAAATCAGCAGCTCTGTATACAATACTGGAAAAAATTAAATTATTCTCATTACCTCTTCATTGGGTCCTTTGTTTAGTGGGCTTGGAAGAGAGTGGGCGCTATGTGCTAAAGCATGACTGCTTTGCTCTGCGCTGGCTTTCTGAGCTTCACATAAGGCCCTTCTTTATGAACATTACCTTTTCTTTCCTTCATAAAACATTTTTATAAGTACTAAGAAGTAAAGGGAGAACAATCCTCTAATTTAGTCTTGGAGCAAATTTGTCTCATCTGCAATACCCACCTTAATTTTTATAAACTGCTGGAGGAAATAAGTGAGCCACATTGCAGGGAGCTGCTACTGAATATACCAAACACCTGGTTTCTCTTTTCTCATAAGAAAATTTCAGACTCCCCCACTCCTAGTACAGCTATCAAGTCCAACTGCTCCAACACAAGCCTTGTTCAGGCCCTTTCGAGGCATTTTTTCACAGAAATTAAAACTGGTGTATCAGATAAGACTACCTGGTTATCTCTGTCTAGATCTGTCCTCCCTGGAAAGCCAGCAGAGGACGCTCAGACTAGAAACAAAAGCGTCTTTCATTCTGGCCATAAAGCACAAAAATAAGTACAATAAAAATCAAGGTCAGCCTTTTCCAGGCTGCTAAGCTGAGACTGCAGATGGAAAGAAACAAATGTCCAAGAAGTATTACTCATAATGTCCCAGATGTAGGAAAAAAGGAGCTTTTTTCCTCACCAGGAGCTTTACCCTGGCAGGACACGAAGCCACCCCTGGTGCAGCACCGCAGGACTGTGCTATCCTCTCTCTCCTTCCCAGCACTGAGGGAAGAAACAGCCAAGGATGGCTTGAGCCTCGGGGAGCCCCTTGTCAACTGAGTCCCCAAACAATGCAGGATTTTTTACTTGAAAAGGAAAAGCAAAATAAAGAAATGAAACAGGAAAAGCCCCCAAGCTTGCAGCCCTTTCCATTTCAGACCCTGTGCATTTATACTCCCTTGGCTCTCCGCTTCTGCCTTTTCCTACTTAATATTTTTTTGTTTTCACTATTTACTTAATTTAATATCTTAGAAAAGCTAGGTCATAAGCCATCTGATGACTTTGTAAATGCAAAGGGCCAATGTTGTGGAACAGACAATCTAATGACACAGTGTTTAGTGTTCCCTAAAGCGGGAGACAGATGAAGAGAAACGGTGAACCGGCAACCTTAGCATAATTAAGACAAGCCTGAGTGCTTGCTGGAGTGTCATTACATTAATCTCACATCGGTGGCACCTGGCTAAAATTTATGAGATATGTAAAAAGAGCCTTTCTGACTGACCTTGATCAGACAGTGTTATTTATCACGTGAGGGAGCAGGGCAAGGATGTTTGGTGGGAGGGGGTGGACAAAAACGAGCTAGGAGGGAAATGAGAAGCATGAACTAAAATCTCCTTACACCTGAAATTTTAAACAAGAGTACTCTTGTACAGTAGTCGCATCTGGCAACTATAATCAATCAATACGATTTTGTGTTACTAGAACACCATGGAAGATAACAGCAGAGCAACCCAGGCATTCAGCAGAGCCATGTAAAGTCGAAACTCAAAGCAGGCAGATTTTTCAAAGTGGCAGATTCTTACAGTCGAGACTTCGCTCTTAGTTTTCAAAATTCTCCTACTGTGAAATAAAATGAAACATGTACATGAAGTAGTGATCTCACATTAGACAAATAACTTTGCACTAAAATTATACAGTGTATGTAACTGCACAAAAATAACAGAAATATATTATCATTTGGTGCATTTTAAGATGTTCTAAAAGTAAAAAAGAAAAATGAGGGGGGGTGAAACTTTGGGACAAATATTTACTTCCTACCTGAAAAAAAACCCAAACAAAAACTCACACACACACAAAAACCCAAACATATAAAATCTCAGAGCTTTATAATAAAACAACTTTTGCCCTGGAGTGGCTGTAGACACTGACTACATGCAAAGCTGGACCCAAAATCTCAAAGCACATCCCTGCCAATAGACCACCTCTCTTTTCACTTCACAGAGTGAACCGAACCCGATGGTTACTTCAGTCCTGAAGCGTGCCCATCCAGAGTAGGACAAAGATTAGACATTATGTTTTTAGATAAACAATCTGTACAGGTAATGAAGTGATCTAGGCCAAACCTTTTTCTGTCCAGTACAATAGAGTTTTAAACTGAAAGCCAAAAGTCGGGGGGGGCAGCAGAAATTATTTAAAAAAATGCTTATTTTATCTAGTTCATTTTCAGATTTTAAACCTTTCAAACAAGGCATTGATAACAGCATATGTTAAGAACCCGAAGTGCAAAGAGGAGGAGTCATTCTTCACGCCTGGTCTGACGCATTCATGAGATCTGCAACTTATGCACTTTTGTTTGGCCACAGCACGGAGCAGCAAATCCCACACCACCACAGCAGTGCTAGCAGAGGGCAGGCAAGGGAAGTATTCATTGCACCAACTTCAGAGATGGTTATTTCTTCTAAGAAACTGTCACGGGACAACTCTAGCTCTTCCTAAAAGTCAGAAATGAAAACCACCAAACCATTTTTCCTTAGCACTAATATTTTTATCTCTGTTTTCCCAGAGAACAATAGGAGATTCATTGGGTGTGTGCATAATTGTAGTGAAATACCCTCCGACATCAAGTTGCTGTTTTTCATTCTACAGCTGAAACCCAAGAAACAATCTGTCAAAGGCTCTACTAGGACTGAAACATGGTAAAAGACTGTGTGGCTTTCATCTTTAGCCATATGCGAAGGCTTTTGCCATTTACACTGCACAACTAGCGTTGTCTGCTTTTATAATCTATTGTTATTACAGTAAGAGATCTGTAAGATTCACCACATAACTACTTGTGGTTTCTTACCTGCTGATCCTTTCCTCCCTGCCATTTGAGTGTGGGCACCATTCCCCAAACAGTTTCTGCAGAGAATATTGCCCAGAACTGCCCTGCTGCAGAGAGCTCCCCTCTCCACCAGTTCCTTCCCTTTGGTCACCAGACCCACACCCCAGCTGCTCCCTTATGAAAATCTAGGCCCATTGAAGTCTCTCCAAACACACCACCTCACCTTTCTCTTTCCATCAGACACCAAGGAGAGGGGATCTGAAACATCCTTGTGCTTTTAATGTCAGTGCCAAAACACAGACTTTTCATTTTTAAACTGTAATTAAACAAACTTCAAAGTAAATAGCTTCCTACAGACCTTTTTAAACATAAGGATGCTGCTCTGATGAAGTAAAGGTAAGGAAACTGTGACCCCTACTTGTAAGAACATTAAGCAAGGAAAAAAGAATGTAATTGATTTCTGATGGGCAATTACCACGTCCAGGCTTGGTTACTTTTCTTGGGGAATGTCTCTTCACAGATGAAATTGCGGGGGGGGGGGTGGGGAAGAAATGAAAAAAAACCCCAACCCAGCAACAAAAGCCCACATTATTTTGAGCCTTGCAGCTCAAATAATATCCAGGAGTAATATTCAGGGAAAGGAGCAACCATAAGCAGCTAAGCAGCATGGATTGTCAGCATCCCAACAAAAGCACTAAGTTACTTACTTATAAAATAAAAATGTATAAGGAAAAAACCCAAGCAACAAAATGACCTCCTATAGATCAGTTTGCCATGGAGTATGTCATAACCCAGTATGCATTCTTCCCAATGCAAAGGTGGTGTTGAGATGTGTGGAGCAGGGGCACGGAAGAAAATTTAGCTACTTAGACCCTACAAAGCTAAGGCTCTGCTCCAGACCATCTTCTGGGGAATCTGGCATTCCCACAGTGACTACAGAGATAGATGAGGCACATCAGCTTACGGTGATTTGGACTGGCCCAGTGACTATCTTCTTCCCACTGTTCTCCACCCTTCAGTTTTATTCTGCATCAAAAGTGTCTGGAAATCTTCAGACATGAATAAAGCAGTTCCTTTGCCAGGGAACCACACGGATGACAGCTGAGGGGTCTAGCTGACATCTAGAAAACACTGAAGCACCTCCTTCAGATCAGTGAGATTTGGTACGTGGGTGAGAGCCTGGCTGCTCTGGGATCCAGGCGTGCTGTCCTCTTTCTCCTTCCCACCTATTTTTAGAGGAAAGGGAGGAATGCAGGAGGATTTGCTAGAGTAGCCCTGTAGGAATGACCTGCGCCAGTGAGCCCTGTCCTGAGCCTGGTCTGCAGTGTCAGAGCCGTCCTTCCTATCCCACAGCTCCAGGACCCAGCACAGACTCCATCCTCCTGGCACAAACCCAGATATCTTTCATCAAATAACACTCCCTTAGGAGATAAAAATCATACTACCCACCAGAGGCAGCATCTCTAAGCAAACAAGACAAGACTGTGGTGTATTTCTGTTGAAACTAGAGTTGTGTTGTCAGACACTTCATCCAGAGAAACCTGCTCCTATCTGATCTGGCTTTCAGAGTCAGTAGATTTGGTTTCAGAGAGAAATTTGTGCTCAAATTTCAGGGAAAGGCCCTAAGACATGGCACTCCCTTCTTCCTGCTTCACCAACCCCTCATAACAAGCTTTATGGCTCCCTCTGAAAAATGACACTTTCTGTCAGATAAACCAGCACAGCTTCTTGTTCCAGCTCTTACATGCTTATAATCTCAGTTCTGCTGTCAGAAGAGAAAGGACAATTCTCCCATTAAAAAAAAAGAGCACAGGGTTTTTTCTGATCCCCTCCAAGTACAAACAACATGCAACACCTACCAGCCAAATTCACCAAGGGCAGTCCATTTCCAACTCAAAGAGGAAAATCAAACCAAACTCCTAAATTGGCATTTCTCAAAGACAGTAACAAGAGAAATGCTGTGGTCTGCCCTGAACTAGCCTTCTATAAATGCAAAATCACCAAGTTACCATCTTACCTCTTATCCAGAATTTCTTAATTCTAAAGGTTTTCTTAAGCTAGGTTTGAAGAAAGAAGTTCAGAAGACTAAACAAAAATCGTGACTTTATTTTAAACAAATCCTGTCCCTGCTGAATTCAGGGACTGATCTTTGTCAACTAAGTATATGTGGGTTTTATTCAAGCAAATATTGTTCATTTCATCCGACAAGAGCAGCCCACAAAAGGCAGTAGGTGTGCCAAACGCAGCCACAATGGCAAAGACACACGACTGATCGCAGGACAGGCAAACAGGGTCCCTTCCGTGCCAAGTTTATCCAGGCTGCCCTTATGCCAAAGGCATCATTTTCACTTGGTCGCTCCCTGCAGGGATCCCTTCCTGCCGTGCACACACCCCTGCCCGCAACACCAGAGACCCAAACTCCCTTGTCTTCCCTGGTGCCGCTCTCTAGGCTCTCTCTCACTGCTGGAAATACTTCGGCTGAAGTCTGTTTTTAAACTGGAGTCTGAGAGAAAGGCGGAACAGCAAGTGGAAACATTATACTGTGATGAAAAAGTGTAGCAGAGGAAGATACCATGAATAGCAAACTGCAACAAAGAGGAACTATTTACACAAAAAAGCGATTATCAAAGTTGCCATTCAACTTGTGTTAATCAACAGGTTTGGGTAAGACTAAGTCCTTCTCAGGGGATAGGCTCCATCAGACCTTCCAGTTTAAATAACTTTGTTTATAACTCCTTTTCCTCACAGCACAAAGACTCCATTTTCTCTTTCTTGCTCTCCTCTCTTTGTTGGTGCTGTTTACTCCCAAGTCTGTCTCTGAACTCTGTCTAATTAGCTCTTGATAGATCTGCTGCCCTGTTTCCACAAACATTTAATTCTGCCGTCAGTCCCATTTACATTACAGCATGTTGCATTGTCTTTTACCAACCTAATTTTGTTTGAGCGAATGTAAATCCCATTATGCAGTCACTATATACCTATTAGACTGTGGCATATAAACTCAAAAACCCTCCTCATTTACAAGCATGAACATAAGGCCCAATTCATAAAGGATTTCTAGGACACCGCAATTTGTGCTCTCACAAACCACAGAAAATCCTTAAGGGCTGCAAAACTCTTTTCTTCAAGGTAATATTGTTGAACTGCCCAAAACTCGACATGTTCCAGCCACCACATAACCAACAATAATGCTTTTATAATTCTAATGAGTCCCCAGGAAGTGCTCACTAATTAGAGCAGTGATTTCAAGTTGTCATTACAAGTTGCTTGTCCCTTTGTTTTTTTGTTTGTTTGTTTTAGAAGAATACTTGGGTAAAGTGCCCAACTATAAAAAAAACCCAAACTCTGATACGTCACTCTTTTTCCTGAGCTAACTACTGCAATACGAGGACAGAAAAGTCTGTACAAAACTCATGGAGGTAATCAATAAGGTTTTGAAATTTCACCTGGAGTGAACTTTCTTTCCAAACACAATGTTCATTTTGCCAAAAATCTTAATAGCTCAGCTGGAGTCAACTCTTGACAGAGTTTTTCCTCAGGAAATGTTCCCTCCTCTATTAACACAGGGTAACCCAGGGCATTCCTGGAGTGCCAAACTCAACCTAGTCATGCCCATTTCCTCTGTTACAGGACAAAATAGCAGCAATATTTTGAAACATGTCAGAGCCCACAACCTGTACAAACTCCAGCTGCCTCACCAGTCCTCACTGTGTTTGCTGCAGGCAGAAAAGTGACACAGAGACTTTTTGTGGATGGTGCAAAGGTCCTTCCCTGGGCTTGGCTGCAGCACCAGCACTCCTCTGGTGTCATCAGCCTAAACCAGCACTGAGTAAGTGAACAAATGCTGCTTTTTAGTATCATAGGGATGCTCAGTTCTGGATGCCACCAGCAACCTGGAGTCTCAAAGAATACCAATTTATAAAAATGATTGTTTCAGGAAGTGGAAAGCCCAAACAGCAATACTACTCCTGCCACAGTAATCTGGAAGAACTGGTTTCATTAATCAACACGCTTCTCACACTGTAACAAAGCCTCCAAATCAAAACTCAAAGGCAGCTAGAGATAAAAATACTAGCATAGATAACTAAGAAGTTCTAGGTACTAGGAAAGTTATAGCACCAGAAAATAACCCCCTCTTAAAAAATAAGTAAACTTTTCCTCGGCCACTGAATGGAAATTCCATTACTCATCCCCTTGTGCTTGAAAAGCCAGAACAGTAAGCATTTAAGACATTGGTACTTTCGAGTACTCCCTCATGGTTCTTATCAACCCTAATGCCTTATCTTACCAAGCGGAGCTCCTTTCTGAATAAAAGCTTAGGACAGGGGCTTCAATGATCTCTGCCATCACATATGATCTGAAAGGAAAAAACAACAGCTACCGTGCCAGTGAGTATGCAGGAGTGTACCCATCTGCTACTCCTCTACAGCTCACATGGAACCAGAAAGGCCATTACATAACTGAATCAAATAGAATATATAGTTTCCAGTGTAATTAAAATATTTCATTTCAACATTATAAATAACTAAACAAGCTCAAAAAGATGCTTTTCTTATACATGGCCACACTTACATCAGGCCTAATTCTTTGTCTAATTTTGAAGCAGAGAACACAAAAGGCAAGTGACACTTCCAGGTGTAAGGTACAACCTTGCATTTCCACAGCAGACTGCTAATTTCTTTGCCACATATGCTTCAGTTTTGGATAATGGCCTGATCTGAAATTACAGCTCACATTTGATGTATCTAGGTGATCAGCACTTCCCCACTGTTTATAAGGTGAGAAACAGGCAGAAGTTAAAATTAAAAAACAAACGGGAAGGAAGGTCATTTCACTTGCAGGGTTCCAGGGTGACTCACACACTATTCCCTCCCTGGCCCCCCAGGGCCCTCATGATCACCTGCTCAGCTTGGAAACAGCCAATTACTTATTCCTACCTGTGGCTGACAACTCTCTTCACTTGACTGAGACCACAGCAGATTATCATCCTCTGCTGCACAGAGGTCCTCATCTGCTAAATGAAATACCAGGACTCAGGAGCACATCAATGTCAGTTCCAATGTTAATCGATTGTTAAGGTCCAAGCAGGCTGTTGATTGGCACTAATTTGTTAGCTATAGATTACCAAATCCCTTGGGGTATTAAATCAGTGGGATGTACTTCACTATGTTACTGCAGCACAAGGTCTTTCAAAGATTACCTAAGCCTGACACAGCGTTCAAAAATGTTATTCTTAAGAGACAGTTGGTCAGTCAGGTAACATAACATACACACAGGTAGCATGGAAATCTTAGAAATCTATTTCAATGCCTCCAACAGCAGATTTAAAAGCTATGTTTACATGCCACCAGCAGTTCCCTGCAAGTGACTCCAATGCAAAGGAAACGTGACCCCATGGTCTCAAACCCAGAGCTACAAATAACACATATTAATATTCCAGAATCCATGAAAATGAAAGCCTTCAACTTCTATAGCATTCTACAGAGGTGTGTAATGCTCAGTACAGCTCAAAGAATGGTCCTAGACCTGCTTTACCCTCCTGTAGATAGGAACTTTAATACTGATTTCACTTAAAGCAGAGCTCAACAACTGCCTCCATATAATGTTAAATGACAAACTTCATAGTATGGCCAAGCAGCTTTCTCCATTAAACCCCCATCCAGCCCAATGAGATTCTCACCTTTAGGGACAAACCCTAAGGAAAACAGCAGATAATATTGTAAGAAAAAAACAACCGAACTTGAATGGTTCTTCAGTCTACCTTTTGTTATCACTAACCTTAAAAACAGCACAAAATTTCTCAAAGTATCACCTGAACAGTTCACAGCTCCAGTGAACTGAAATTCTGCGCAAGGGGACTGGGATCAAGACACCACCTCAGTCATTCCCTGCTATAGTGAGCACTGTGTCGCATACATACATCCACCCACATGTCCCCTGCTCCAAGACAAAGCAAGTGGCTCTCCAGGCGCAGACAGAAGAGATCAAGGATAAGGCAAGTGCATCTTTTCCCAGTGCTTCCCTGGCAGGTCGATGTTTTCTCCCTCCCAGTGCCCACACATCCTCTTGGCTGGTTACTCCTCCACAATCCAAGAACACTGTTCTATGAAAAATTGTATTCTACCTTATTTAAATGACATGTTTAAATGCAAACACAAAACTCCGGTTTTTCTGGTCTAGCTGCTTGGCATCAATAAAATGTAGCCCTAATCCCATCACACTTTTTAGACTGTATCTGATGTTGTAAACTAAAATACATTTTAAAGGCTTTCCGCACAGCAATTTGTTTGTAGCCAAGTCAGTGAAGCTCTGACAGAACAGTAAGAAATTATGGACCTCATATTTCCTATGCTCTGAAAAAACAAAATTCTTCTACTTTTATTGGGATCATACCTTGAAATACTAAGTTTCTGATGTGAAAAATGTGTTTCATCTACCAACAAACATAGCTTTCAGCTTTCCACCTCAGACCTTTCTTGCCTGACTACATTCCAGAAAACATTTGAGGTTGAATATTTTTCTATCCAAAGACATTTGAAGTTCTACTTCATCCTCTGTTCTTTTACCCTTGCTATCATCTATGTATAATTTAATACTGTCACTATATACTTTCTCTTTATCATATATTCTTTTTTTTTTTCTACTAAGTATTAGAGATAAACCTTTCAAAATAGCCACCTCTCAGTGATCCCTACTTATTCCCTATCTTTAAAGAAATTCATGGTATGGAGGCGTGTTTTGCCTCTTTCCTTTTTTTTTATTTTTTTTTTAACTACATTTGTACAGATGCAAAGCAGAGGACATTGCAAGGAGAGAACCACACTCTGCAGGCTGCACGTGTACCCACTGCACAACTAGAAACAAACTCTTTGGTTACGCTCACGCAGCTAAAAGAGAGAGGTCAGCAAGTGAACAGCCAGAAGGGCATAGTATGGTGCTAAGTCTTGGAAACCTCTTCCAAGAGGCAGTCTTTTAGCAGATTGATTTTCATGTGCCTTCAGGCTGACACAAAGCCACGCGTGAGAACCCCTCTCAGTTACCCAGTGATCTGGGTTGTGTGTGACAGTATTAGTTAGATGGTCCTAGGATGTGACAGCAGAGAGGGAACCAGCTGTCCAAGGCTAATGTGCCATCTGTGTCTAAAATATTCTGCCAATTGTGTTGGCAGAACATAAAAAGTGTGTCCCTTTATTGGGCTATAAATCACAAGCAGGTCTTGCACATTGTCAATTAAACACTGATATATTGAGTGGCCTAGATGCTTCATTGACTTCCAGCCTTTTGAGTGTGACATTTGGTGGTACGACCACTACGGAGGTCATTAGCTACAAACTTAAAGCACCAAAACAGCCCGAACAACTCCCCAAGTGACAGGTCCATGGTTCTCTGCCAGACAGTAAAGGATCCAACAGTCTCATGTGTTTAACTACTCGGGACCAAAAATCCAAGCCCCCATATAAGAACCAAGTATTATGGATTTCATTATTATATTTTTCTTACTCCCAAGAGATTGGGTTAAGTATTTTTCCATCTTTCTAGTTAGAATCGTAGGCAAAGACTCACATCCTACCTTCTACACAAGTTGTGTTTTGGTGGAACAGCCGTCAGTCCCCCAGCCAGTGCCCTGAGCCCTGGCTAGGTACAGCTCCCGGACAGCTGTAAGACTCAGGTAACGGAGTTCCACATACTTTATTGCGTTCTTCTACGAACGCCTGACCAGTCCTTAGTCCGTGCAGGTCAACAGGGAGATCAGACAGCCCCCTGGGACAGCTCAGCCAGCAGTGACAGCAGAGGTCAAGCACCACTACGACTTACTGCAATCACCATTAGACAGCAGCCTTTGTACTGGGCCGGGAGAGAGGGACTGCCAGCCCTTGCCTGAACTCCAGCCACAGCTGAAGCAGGTGCCTACTGAGGACTAAGACTGTGGCATGCAGAAACACCTCTCCCCTCACAGCAGACTCCCAACAAATCCCAGCCACTGGAGCCAGACGTGGCTCTGGCACACATCTTTCATTGCCACGTTACATCACCACCTTCCACCTGACTCTTAGCACATAGTTTGCATAATCTGTAAAATGATGCACAGATCCTTCAGAACTGAGAAATGCTGTTCCTGTGGATTCACTTGGAGTACCAATGCAAACAAAAAGGAAGAGCAAACACTGAAAACAATTTCTAGAAGACTAATAAATGGCTACTGACTAAAGAAAAAAGATACTGCTACCTTTTTTGACTGCCACATGTGGTACATTTGATAGATAACCAAACAATATTTAAATCCAGAATGAGCCACATTTTATGGCATTATCCTTGCAACTAACAGTGCCACAAAATATAGGACCAAAACCCTGAAACTTAATTGAAAGTAGTGAGTATCTGCCTGGTGGCCCAATCTGTCCTTTTTTTTTTTTTTAAATTCTACTGATTCTACAAAATCATCTCTTTCCCCTTTTTAAAAAAGGTAACAACACAAGGAGTTCAAAAGTAAGTCTGCAGTACTATTTAAGTATTTCTCTCAATAGCAAGAAATAGGTCAATGTATTTTGCCTAACAGGTTCCCCAATACTCACTGTCTTCCTGCATACAGGAGTGAGAAGCAATCAAACTCCGACTCGTGCATTTTCTTTAGATCCTTGAAATCTAAACAGCTCTACTGCAGATTAATGTAAGATACCACTTTCATGGTGCCATGTCATGAGCTGCTGCTAAAAAGAAGTGGCATCAGTAATTGGAAGAAGCTTTGATATTTCCTGAGAGAAACAATTTAACATACATCAAAATAAATACAAAGTGCTAGTGCTTAAAAAAATAAAATAAAACCTTGAGGTACCTGATGATTAAAATCACATTGTTTCTGGAAACCAGGCAGCCTCTGTTGCCTGAGCAGAGGGAAAAGCCCCTTCTACTGACAGCCTGAAGATTTACAACTCTTAGGGAAGTGCTTTGCCATTCACAAAAACTGCACAACCAGATTCAAACTACTGCTGGGTGTTGGGGTTTCATGGGCCAAGGGGGTGGAGTTGGAGAAAGAACTCTGGAGACAACTTTCACAGTGAAATCTCAACTTTTCACAGCGTATGCATAAATCTACTTTTTGTCATTCTGATAAGAGAAGAAAAAAGACAAGAGGAAGATTCCTTCAAAGCCCATTTGCAGCTCAACTGCATCTGCATTCACCTGTGTATTAAATACCAAAGTCTGAACAGAGATGTTTGGGGGCAGAGGGGGTGGAAATTATTGTACCAGGATCCATGAACATTTTCCAGTACTTGTATTGCAAGACGTGAAGACAAAAATCATTATTACACTTAACTGGTACTTTTCAAAAACATCGCCACCACTAGGAAAAGAAGCAATTTTCCAGATACCTATTGCATTTGCAATTCACTGTTGCCCTTCACTGTTGACCTGTGAACAAAATATCACTTTATAGGCTATGTGAAAGTCTCTTCCACAAAATAAGTTACTTTCAGTGAGTTAACTTTTGCTAAGGCTTTTTAAAAGCTATTTCTAAATTGTAGTGTCATGAAAGACAAAAAAAAAAGTTAAAACCCAAAACTGTATGATGTAAATGTCATAGCATCTTTCTTGAACTTTATCCCGATCTTAAGCCTGATCTATTCACATCAGAATCATGATAGGTGTTGGACTCGGTAGCAAACTACTGAACAGGCACCTTCAATACATTTTCCAACGCTTATTCTTGAACCTTTCTGTTTTTATCACAGATTTAATTCCTAGTTCTCTGCCAGCTAATATTAAAGTTGCAAAAACGAAGAAAAATCAAAAGAATGGGATTAAGGATGAGTTTACAAAAGTTAAAAGCCATATGGCCTTAAAACACCTACAGCCAAAAATCACTCCAGAGCACTAACTTTAAAATGCTGTCTGGTATTTCCTAGCTAACCCCTAGGCTAAACACAGGGAAATCTGTGGGAACACCGTCTGCAGGCAACCAGAAAAAACACAACATTTTAATTGAGAATTAAACATCACGGAATACTCCAAAGGTTGTTGAGAGGTCATCACCATCTCCCATATGCCAGGAGGTAGAAGAAAGAGGGCTCTGCCTGAAGCAGAAAATTTTTGAAAGGCTCTGCCACATGAGGTTAATGCACGCTCCCTGATTTTTCATGTGTAACTCAGCTAAGAGAATGGAAAAGTGCGTGTTAATATTTGGTGCTTTTAACGCTGAAGCAGAAGCTGTAGTGCTTAATCCTGGGTAGCTTTGCTCTACTTTGGAAAGAAATACACATGCATGAAATTCTTATTCAGAAAACACATTTAACAATAGAAAACAAAAATACTAGTGTTACTAGTTATACCAGAGAATGGCATTAGAAAGAATTCTGATTCCATTTATTAACAGCATTAATCACTGAAATGGAAACAGTCACCAAAAGAGCTAAGGAAGAGATACCGAAAGCTATTAAAGTAAATGTGTTTTTCTGAAAAAGGTGATAATTTCAGGTCTTGCTGGGGAATAGCCAATAATCCCAGGGAGTGCCTGCATTACTGTGAACGGTATCTCTTTGCTTTATACCCAGTCAGCATGCTAGTTTCTGACAGAACATCGTGTTGAAGGGCTGAATGATTTATCTTCATCGGGAGTCTCGAGTGCATCAGATAACACTATACACTGTTTTCAGTCACTCAGGCCCAACTCCAGTATTTAAGGAAATCAAAACTACATGCCCAAATCATTTTGTAAGGATTTGTTAAGAGGACAAAATGGACTACTCCTCCTGGAGAACCTTCAGTTGACCAAATGAAAGAAAAAGTTAGAATCATTTACTATTACACACCATCTCTGTGGAAAAACTTCTTTTAAAAGCAGAGACAAAGAGCAGCTGGGCACTGAGTTCCCACTGATAGTTGAGCCTAATTCTCAGCAGGGCATATGGAAATCTCCCATATGACTGTTTATGCTGGACTGGCAAATACTCCTTTCAAGTTAATTTTCAGATGAGCACCTGGTTCTTGTATTCATTACAAACAAAAACCACGTCAGGTAAAAGGAACGAGGCCATTTACAGACAGTCACAATCACACTTGGCTAGAAACACTCTAACGTACATCTCTGCTTTCGTCAAGCATGAATAACCAATAGCATCTGCCTAAAACACACGATACATTCTCTTATTAAATTGCATGTCCTTTGCAAGACACTGGGTGATTTCTCTGGAGAGCTCAAATAGCAGCTCATTATTGCCAGCTATGTGAAATGGTGTTTGAGACACAGCAATAATGACATCGCATTATTCACAGATAACATCCCCAATAATATCTGTGCCCGATCACTTTAGTAAGCCACGAGGATGAACAGAAGGCCACAGAAACCTTGGACTCAAGCAGAAATAAGCAGGGATAGCTGACAGACATTTGTGCTGCATGAGAAAATCACACAGCATCGGTGGTAATTCCTTTCGTTCCCCCAGGAAGTGCTGCTCTTCCAGTTGAGCTAACTTCATTCACAGCAGTTTCTTCATGCACAGTGTAATGCGTTTGTTTTCCGCCTCCCATTTCACTACAGTAGGTGCTAAGTTACATCAGCCTGTTTGCTACTTGCATTTGATGTACAGGTAACAGCTTTTTTCCTATGCATACACGGCCCCTACACCTTCGATCTGCACCAGCTGCTCGAGTTGGGGGATGCCTTTTCATCAACAAATTGTTTCACCTAAGCCGAAGCCTCAAAAAGCAGGTTAATTTGCACTGCTCAAACATAATCACTTTAAAAAAGGAAAGGACTCATTGCTTTAGTGATGTTTCCTGGTCCATTGCACCATTGTTGGAAACTCTGTCAGTAAACAAATTACATCTAACACTGTGCCCTTCCGCTAAACAGATCTCCTGAGAATATCTTGTTATGCATAATGCTTTCTTTCACGCCTCTGTATCTGGCAGAAGAACACAAGTATCTCTCTATAAATGCTGAATACTTTTCTCCCGTATTTTCTGTCTAAAAAAGAGTAAATAAAGTGGGGAATAACTAAAGCTCAATACTGAAACTTTCCTTTCAAGTGGCAATATCAAAGACAATTATTTTTTCCTATAGTAGCAGCCACTTCTGCTACTTAAATCCACACAGAGTAAAAGGATCAATCTTCAGAAAGCACTGAGGATCCTCTGCCTAGAAAACAAAGCACATACTTTGCAGATATCTCCACATTTGAGTGCTGCAGTATTTGGGACTATTCACAGATTTGAGAACCACTAAGTAGATTAAACTACTAGGTTTACCTGAGGAGGAAGCTAAACCCCATAATTGTGGGCAATATTCCTGTTAACTGACAGTCAGGACTATGGAAACAGATAAGTTTCTGGGAAATCACTACTGAAATACTGTACTATTATAGTTTGAAGATGATTTTAGAAGGACAGATGGAACTTGCAAAACATACTGAAAGCTTTGTTGGTAAAACAGTAATTCCTGTGAATTAAATCCATCACTAAGTTGAAGGCTTCCCCTCCCCCAGTAAGATCTTCTTTCACCTTTTGAGGATTCTTCTAAAATTACTTAATTTGTTTATTTCTCGGTGCATCAAAAGTACAGCAATTAGTGGCAATTATAATGGACAAATGACTTCTTTCAGTTCCAGTGGATGTAGACCATTGCTGCAGTTATGTTCATTTAAATCGATTATCCCATGTGGAATTTTACATCTCCCCTAACATCACCAGACATATGTTTTACGTATCTCATACCCAAGGCAGTAACAAAGCCCTGGTAATCCTCCTGCCTAGAATAGTAGGAATCACCTCCAGTGACCACAGTTGTTCGCAACAGGAGCTGCAGACCGTCAAGTGCTTTTGGACATTCACCCCTAACAACTACCAGTAAACCACAAGGCACTTAAAATCTGAACCCCAGAGAGTCTGTGAAACAAGTGCATGATAACACTTCCCAACAGACAGATTTTTTTCCAAAACAAACATATTGGAATCCCCCACTCCCCTTGCTTTCACACAGCACGCCTTGATTTCAAATTAATAGTATTTGCCTTCAGCCATAGCTGGCATCACACAAAATACAGTGTATGTAAGGCAGGGATAGGGAGGAAATGAAAATCTCACGAGGAAGGCTACTATACACTGGAAAACAAAATTATTAATGCACAACCTAGGTAAGAAAGAACAAAGTTATGAGGAAGAAAAATTATTGAGCTATAGAATTTTCACTACCTGATAGGAAAACACTCCCATTATTTTACTATTCCAACCCATCCTTTGAGTAGATGCACAGTGGGAAAACATGTGGCACTTAAGGAATCTCTAAGACCTCCAAGAAATGAGGACGAGTTTGGAAACACTACAGGCAATTCTAGCCAGAACATCAGTGCAAGGAAAACTTATATTTCATCTGATGCCTGGCTTTAGGGGTTCAAATGAGACCTAGCATTAGGTCTAATGAGAGGAGAACTGACCACATATTCCGACTATAGCAGTTTGCTGTCTGCATTAACAGCTATCAAAGACTGAGAGAAGAATCAGTCATCAAGGAAAAAAGGTAAAATACTTGGAAAGGACCACCAGAAAAGAAAGAGAAGAACAGCAAAGGGCTGTCTGTGGGGCAGAAAAACTTTGCCATACTTAGCAAGCTGGACACTACTAAAGGAAGTACACAGAGAGCAATGAACACATCACTTATCATTAAAAAACAAGAGGGACAAAGCAGAAGATCCAAATAAAAAACCCCCATATTTAGCTCATATTTATTATTGCAAGTCATCAAGGACATCCATAAAACATCAGTAGGTCTTCACAGTTGCTAGCAAAGCACTTTCAGTGGCCCTCCAGAATCCAATAGAATCTCAGGAAGAGTTTGTTTTCCAGCTGTCCTCCAACACAGAAAGGGTAGCCCACGGTAGATTTCACAAACACTGGTATGAGTTCTTAGAACTTCAGCAGAAGAACTGGAAAAATCAGCACCAGAGTGACAGGAACTGCCAAGACCCTCTGGCTCAGAGGCCAGCACAGAGCTGCTGAAATGAAAAGTGCTGTTCACAAATCACTGTGCAACCATCTGAGTGTGATTTGTGCTCTGGTTTGTGAGGCAAGCCCAAGGCTTTGGGTAAAGTGAGCTGCTAAACATTATTATTACACCCATGTATATTTTTATAATAATCTGATAGAAGAGTTAGGAAAGAAAAGAGATCAGACAGGACTGAGACAGGAAGGCAAGATGGAATTATATGCCAAACAGACCTTTTTACACACAATTTTTTGCCTCTAACTTTTGAAAATGAGAGTGCAAAAGTTATTAAGTCTTACAGCAAAATCTCTCGTGCAAAACGAGGAAGGGGCTTCCTACCCACTGTTTTCAGTGGACTGGTTACAGGATCACAGTCTGTCCTCAAAGCTTGTCAGGACTCAAACCAGAACCTGGCAGCATTGGGCTGACCTCTCCTGCTCTTTCCTTCCCACTCTCTGCCTCTATGCTTTCTTTTAGTTGTTGATGCCAGACTTTGATGGACAGGTGATTTTCCTGATGTAAGCTCCAGCTGGAAGAACTTTTGGGAAAGACATCTTACCAAGCACTTAAAAAAACAACAAAAATGGGGAACTGCAGCAAATGAACATTTTATGGTGTTGGTCAAGACAAAACAAGAAATGAATGCAGCATCACACAAGTGTGCCCCACTTAGATCATGATCATCAACTACTTTGTTCCACTTACAAAAAGGTGTGTTTTGGCTATTTCAAGGCAAGCGTCAATCACTTTTAATTGAGCAAGGCTTATTTACTGACTTCATATTTTCCTTGGACAAGAACATTATTTGAAACAAGAAAAATTGAAAAATGCTGCTTTTCTGGTACAGGGGGTAATACTGCATGTATTCATAATTCATCCAATCTTTCTGACGAGACACACTGACATAAAAGTAATCAAAATAAACAACCATGTCCCTTAACCTCTTTGACACTGGTCCTCAGTTACATCTTCATATGTTGTGAGCTGAAAATGATGAATGCCGGAACCATGAATGCTGAACAGGATAACTAACACTAGCAGTGGAAAGCAAAACACATCAGAATATGAATTGGTATTCTCAAATTAAAAAGCTCTGATTTTGATAGCTAGTAAACATATTTATAATCATTCAGATGCTAAAATATGTGCTTCCAGTCCTTGGATGAATAAATATGAAAGCTGTGCCTGTTGATAAGTACTTATATGTTCATTTCTTTAGTTGGAATACAAATCATACTTCTAACTTTTTTTCATTCCTTTTTTGCTTGTTTGTTTGTTACATTAAATAGGCCTAGGACTCTTTCAGTGAGTCTGTGTCATTGTGACACCACAACTGACTACGAATAGTGCACAAAACCATTATATACAATTTCGCGGGAGTCCTGACAGAAGCCTTTGACACAGAGATAAACTCTCTTCAGTGCATTTGCTACATGGGTTCATCAATAGTCTCGTTAATTTCTTTCTATATTTTTAAATGCAGATGCATTCTCAATTCAGCATTTTGTGCATGTGCCATATTTTAATTATATCCACAAAGAATAATGCCAATTAGTGTGGTTAGAAGCTTGGGGAGGGGAGATTAAAAAAAAAAGGAAACAACAAACAAAACAAAAAAAATCAAAGAAAGAAGTAGTTAATCACAATTTTTAAAGGACATGCTCTCAGTGGATAAAGAGCAGAGCAGGAAAAAGGAAGAAGATGTGCAGAGTTTAAATCTACAAGCACCTGGAGAAAAGATCACGGGGTATGAAACCACCTTCCTCAGAGTCTGAGCAGGCTGAATTTCACCTCCTGTGAGTTTTGGAAGTGACAGAGCCAACATGAGAGGCAAAATACAGAGATATTGTGCATTTGAACAGAGTAATTTATCTAAGGAATAGAGCATGAAAATGCAACTACCCTTACAACTGGTTTCAAGATCCTCTACAAAGGCAAGCAGGGGCAGCAAGACGTCCCTGTGCGGCCACCGACTTGCCCAGCAGCACTAACACTGCTGAAGGGTGCCACCTGAGGCACTGGGCACAATTGGAAGATTGCTCCTACAACCAGATGAACAGTGCATGAAAGAGGAGCTGGCGAGTACTCAGACATCTAAGAAATACACAAGTGCTCTCGATCTCAGAAGTCAAGAGAGGCAACTTACCCAAACAGAAAAAAACTCTGGAAGAGCTAAAACCCAAAGGTAGTTTACAAAGCAGCCTAATGATGCTCTAACCACTGTAACATCTCTTCCTTCCTCTCATGAGAGGTTAGGTGCTTTACCTTCCTCCTCAGGCAAATACTTAATTGGAATTACAGCACCTAAAATTGCCCGTAAATATCCGGCCCTATCTCAGCTACTAAATCTTTGGAAGAAGTGTGTGCCTTGCTTAGTATTATGCATTAAGTATGGCACTATCTAGGTTTCTAACTCGGTCTTACAAATGCACACAACCTGCAAATCAAGAATCAAACTTCAGAAATAAAACCATCAAAATCGCCCCTAAAATGATTAGATTGGAGGAAATAAATATCAATAGCTGAAAGTACTACTTATTCCTTTTGTAATTTTTTTCTTTGCCATGTGGTTTTGGAGCCTTTCGCTTTCACTTTTATTACATATTCCCCATCAACATGAAGCCCAGCAGAGATCTCATCTAGAGAAACAAATCCAAGAGCAAAGATTCTCAAAGAAAGCAAAGGATCTAAGAGCCAGTAACTAAGTAAATAGCTAAGAGAAAAACAGAACAGGAATGGGAAACACTAACACCTAAATAAGTATGACTAATACTCAGTTGTTGCTACTTTCTGCCCCACACAGGTCACTTGACCATTCCTGCATATATCTGCAGCAGAAAAGGGCATGAACACACACAGCTCCAAACAGATAAGCACCTCACAAATTTAAACTGAATTTGTGAGAAAAGCCTCTCACTTCCAGTGCAGGCACACCAACAGCAGAGCCCTCTGTCAGGAAAACTCACACCAGCCTCAGATTTGGCCCCAACAGGGCTTCCTCCTTTAAACAAGAGGCTCAATCAGAGCTGTAGCTCATGTACAGACAAGGGTGCTTTAGAAACTCGCTCTTCTTTCTTCAAATGGCATGATTAATATGAACACAAATGCAGAACTTCACAATCTAAATTAAAATTCAAGAGGAAGAGGGAAAATGTGACACCCTGCATTTTAAAGCATAATGTTATGCAGAGACTGGGCCACTTTTACCAACCAAGCAAGACATGACATGAAGTTTAATAAATATTCAATAAAAAAGGAAGAAATATGAATTTGATGAAGTTTGCAGGCAATTAGAGCAATTTATTTCACTATTAACATGACAGACTAAATGGAAATCAGCTATGGGTGGAAATGCAGTTTTACTGCCCAGCATTCAGATCGCTGTGTAATTAAATAATGAAATGGGTGAGGGGCATCCACAAGCGACTTCTCTAGGAAGGCAACCATCCATCACAGCCTCCTGCCAGCCCAGAGCTGAGACTGCTTGAGAGGATGTGTGTGCCTGCCTGAGTCTAACACTGCAGGGGAGATTCCTTTCCACTATGTAAAGAACATTTCCCACATGGCTAGCTTATCCCTGTTCCTGATGCACTGAACATGCCAGATGCAGTTACAGGGTGCCAGGTTTGGTTTACTGCTTGGGGTTTTTTTGTTTGTTTGTTTTGGGTTTTTTTAATTAGGAAAATATATTAATTAGTCGTTAAGGAAGTCAATATTTTATCCAATTCCTGACTGAAGCTAAAAGCCATGACATTCCCTTTCCCCATGGACACTCCTTAGGAAACCAGGATTCTCTTATATCAGACCCTCTAGGAACAAAAAAACAGCCTGTGCTTCATACACCACATGCAGCTCTTCTGCCTTCCAGGAGACTGGAAGCACGAGGGGTGCAGATACACTAGAATGTTGCCGCCATTCTAAATTTGAGCATATGCACTCCAGTATTTCAAGATAAATTTCACTATCTACGTATGTTAACCAATGCCTAAATATTTTCTTACTCTTTTAACAACAGGTGCTGCTCTGAACAGATCAACTCTGTTTCAGTCACTGAGTTGATGTTCCTGACAGACTCTCCAGCAACAGAGTTAACAGTCAGTTGTGTTTGACAGATTCTGTATCTGTTGAGGTTGATAAAATACTCCTTTTCTAAAATAGCCACTTTGTCTGGCAGCACATACAGCAACAGAAGTGCAAAACACTTGCTCTAAATAATTCCTTCTTTTGACTAACTTCCCCCAAACACTGCCTTTTTGCAAGAGAACTTGGAAAAAACCCAAAATCTAAGACTTGAAATATGACTGTTTTGCAACCTTATATCATGTATAAAAAGTAAAGCAGGCAGGTTTGGAATGCCTGATTTTTAGGAACCTTTAAAGGAATTTCCTTTCAAGACACTGCAAAGAATCTTTTTCCAATGGCTCCAGCTGGCCCCCAAAAAACTACAGATATTTTCAAAATCTATTACTAAAATACCCTTACCTTGCAGCACTTAACATACACCTTGACTACTGATACTTACACCTTCAGAGCTAGTCCATCCACTAATAGCCATCACCATGGGAATAAGGAAACAAGCACCAGTTAAAGGGAAAATACTTTCTTAATCTTTGAAAACCTACAGAGATGTGCCCAACTTTCCTCAGTTGCACTTCAGCCATCAACTTACTGCTAAAGCAATTGGGACTTTGCCATAACAAAATCAATGAAATTCCAACCTGAATTAAGAACATTTTTATGGATCAAAATTTCAGTTTGAATAAAGATACCCATCTTTGTTCCAATTTTAGGAAACAAGTTTTTACAGATCAATTTCAGACTCAGTTTCAAAAGGAAGAAAGAGGGCCCTGAAAGCTTTGATCTTCTAGAGTTCAAGACAAGTATTCCATAGTGTCAATATTCCCATTTATCTCACCATATGACTACAGATTTTCAGGAGAGAAATCATGAAAAGGAAGGAAAAAAAGAAAGCTAGCCCAATGAAATCTATTCCAATGAGCCTAATTTCAGCTAGGCATGTAACAAATTCACCTCTCTAGCAAATACTACAGACAAGTCAATGCAGCAACAATTCGGCTTTAGAGCAGACACAGCACTGTATCATTGATTTACAAGATGACATGGTTAATTTAATACATATATCAGTATATACAGTATATACACACATAACAAAAAGGCATGTGTACATTTGAACAGCTCTGAGATAGCATACTAGTTTGTATTAACAAGTTAGATAACATCTTTGCACTACTGAAATCAATGGGAAGATTGTGATAGTCTTGAGCATGACCAGAATTACAGCCCAGTATTTTCTGCAGAGGCCAGCATGGTGCAAAAACCTCCATCATCTCCTGAAAGTAGACAGGCTCCTTAGAAGGAACACCGTAATTAAACTCATTAAAGGAGCAGGAAAGGGATTTGATGCATGAACCAACTCATGTAGGATCCACGATATTGCTTGTCAAAGTTGCAGCCTGCTCTTAAAAGCATATGTAGCACTGATACACAAATTAAAGAGAGTGAGATGGCCAGGCATCTTCTGTATCAAGAGGAATACCTTGATCCTGACTTGCAGCCCCACTGCTTGATAGCTGGTACACTGCTCCCTTGTCAGGGCATCAGAAGGCTGCCTCAGTAACAAGAAGCCTGTAGCTATTAATTTTTCATGGGAAATATGTATTGCCACAGCATAGTGAGGAGTTATTGATAGGGAAAAATCAAAAAGAAGGCACAACACCTTTAATTGTCAAGATTCCCCCCTTCCCCAGGCTTAAAAGGGAGAGCACCTCAAAGGCAACAGGGCACAGACACCACCACAGACAGGCTCTCCCACCATCATCCAAACTCCACAGGCACAGCAGTGATGGTGGCATTAATGATAGCACACACAGCCCAGCACAGTGCCACCAGCAGTTATTAGTGGGAGGGTAATAAAACACTCTGCCTGCAACAGAACAACATGCACCTTCTCCCTAGGGTCTAAACAAATCCTTCCTCTGGTTACCAAATATTTGAGAAGACTGCAAGGGAGCAGCGCAGAAAAACTACCCACACTGCACCTTTTCCTATCAACCTTGGATGAGCACAACGCGTGAGAAAATCTCAGGAGTCACCACCCCTTGCTATTAACAGAATACATTAACAGCAACACTATTTTAATGCTCTTTCAATTTGCATTTATCCAAATGCCAGTATATTAAGCAGCGTTAATCACATGGTTTTGCCTGGGATATCACATTTACATTAGCATCTGTTGAGCTGCTAACATGCAAGACATGTCACATTTGAATTTTTTCTGACAACCATCACACTAAAGAGCTGGTGATGCTTCACTGGAGCCTCCATGAAGTTACAGTGACACTGTGGCTTCTGCTTTGCATGCCTCCCCTGTTTCCTGGAGCCACAGAAAGCACAGTATCTTTTTTCTTGAGGGGTTTTATTTTGATTTGCTCCATATGTGCTCTCTGGGATAGATCCATAAATTTCCTTCCCCGGTGGACAAACACGTATGGTTTTGTTACTGGGCTCCAGCTTCGCCTATCGCAAACCCAGTCCCTCAGAGCTGCCTCAGCCCAGAGGCCACCTTGTTTTCCTCAGGGAAGAAATGCTTCAAAAAGGCTCCAAAATCTCTGGAGTCCTTTAGAGAACACCAAGATGTGGCCACAGTGACAGAAGGGGACTGCAGGGTGACCTTTTGTGCAGCCCAGGGTCCTGCTGACCCCTCCAGAGCAGCTGGGGAGGTTTGGGCAGGCTCCCTGCCAAACCCAGCTGTTGGCCACACAGATTCCCCCTCCCAACAGAGAGAGGGGAGAAAAGGTACCAAAAGAAAAGTGTAGCAAAAATATATATATTCACATATATTACAGTTATATACAATTAAACACTATGAATATACAGGACAAGAAAGCCCAAACAACCCCAAAAGGGAAAAGGGGAAGGGGAAAAGGGAAAAAATCAGGTAAAACGAAAGCAAACCAGATATACAAAACTCGAAAGCTCAGGGAAAAGCTCAATAAAGTGACTAACAAAATAAATTCTCACCAAACTTCCCTCAAGAGCAGCAGTTCCTCCGTAGGGCTGGGACAGCAGTTTCTCAGACAGACCCCAGCTCATACAGGTACGAGCTGAGCCGACACACTGAGACCTGCTGTCCTCCAAGCACCTGGAAGGAATGGGGTGGAATATTTCCCCAGTTATAACCCTGTTACCAGGGAAGGCCCAGACCAAACCCAACAAAACTAAAGCACCACAGCAGCCCATCCCTGAGGCGGCAACGCAGCCGGACAGAGCACGACCCTGAGCAGCACTTTCACAGGGAAAACAGAAGAAAAAGGACAAGGAACACACCTTGAGGAGACACAGAAAACTCTATCGATGCTCCCAAAGCCGGTGGAGGGTCCTGACCTGCTTGGATCGCATGCAGATATTTTTGTGGTTACTGCTGAGGCTGCTGCAATCTCCCACAGGGACTCAGGAATCCACAGGAAAACCCGCCCTAGCCCAGGAATCCATCAGAAAACAAATGTCACCTGCAAGTCAGGCAACACCAGAGGATTTAAATCTCTCCCTCGGTACTTTGAGCTGACAATTCTGCCTAAGGACAAGCAGGCACTGTCCCTGAGGCAGAGCACAGCTTGCTGTGAGAGGACCACCTCTCCCACCCCTCACAGCCACCAGGATGGGCACTGCCACCCTCCCTAAAGGGTCAGGAGCACCTCTGCAGCAGAACGGCACTGCAGGGGTCCTGGGAGACGGACCACCAAGTCCCCTGTCCAACCTCGCCAGGGCGGTAGACTTCATTGCGAATAGGGATAAGAAAGACCTTGTTGAGGAACAATTGCCATGTCTTCTACGAAGGGGAATCCTGTCTCGATAACCTGGAGCCATCTGAGGTGGTCAGCTGGCGTGTGAATAAAAGGGATTTTCAAAATAATTGGATTTTCAAAAAGCCTTTGACAAAGCCCCATGTGAAAGATTATTAAAGAAACTAAGCTGTCATGGGCCTGAAGGCAAGTTTCCTTTACGGAAGCAAAAGGTGATGAAGAAAAGCTGGCACCAGGGTTCCCCAGGGATACATGTGAGGATTTCATTCAGTACCTTCGTCACAGACCTGGAGAAGGGTGAAACAGTGATATCTCAGAGGCTGCAGGTGAAACTAAACCATTGTGGGTAGTCAAGTGTCACAGCAGTGGTGAAGAACACCAGCATAAAGTCAAGTGAGCAGGCGAGGAGGAGGCAGCTGAGCCTCACTAGATAAGCTTAGAGGTAATACAAATAGGGATAATAACTTAAACCACGTCCATGTAATTATGAACTTATAGGAGTCACAACTTCAGATATTGGAGTGATCACTGACAGTTATTCAAAATCACTGGCTCATTGTGCAGCGGCCTCCACAAAAAGAATCAACAAAATGCTGTGACTCATCTGCTGTGCAAAGGACAGGCGCTGCTTTGCCACTTCACAAGCCCTTGGCACGTCCCCATTCCTGTGTGCAGTGCTGGCCGCAGGAATGTTGCATCAGTTCGGCAAAGGCAACAGACAGGATGAAGTGGATGGAGCTGTTGCCTTGCACAAGGAGAGGATAAAAGAGTTCAGACTACCCAGTTTAGGGAGAGAAAGCTGAAGAGGGTTTGCTATTCTAAGGTTCACAAAAACATAGGTGTAGTGGAGTAACATAAGGAACTGCAGTTTGCCAAGTGCTGCAGAACAAAAAGTAAGGGGAACTGGTAAAATTACAAGAAGATTAATTTAGAAGAGATAAAATAACAAAATTTGCACAGGAGGTGAACACCTGGGACTTGCTGCTGGCACAAGGTTGGGGAGACAGGCAGTTCCAGGTGCCTCAAAAGGCGCTGGACAAACTCATGGACAGTGGGTAGGCAGGGAGCTCACACCTCCTAAACAATTGTGGGTGAAGGGGGATGCTGTAGGAGAGGCCAGGCTGCCTCCTCTCCCTGAGCACCAGTCCCTTTTGCCATGTAAGGGGCAAAAAATTGGTCTCACCCAAGAGGCACGGTGACAGAAACACAGATTGCTATATGCTAATTAAAAAACAAATATGATTTTTTTAAAGAAGTTACAGATTGATTTATTTCTGTTTGAAAGACTTCCCTGCTAACCAAATCTTTGTAAATCCCTGGAATATTTTCCAGTGTTGATGTGTAAACAGTACATTAGTGTACTTTAAAAGACTTTTGGGTCACTGGGTGGCAGGAGGTAAAGAAAAACAATAGGAGAAGACAAAAGAACAATGTCCAAATCATTAGATCATTCCAAATGTTCAGCTGAAAGCTCCAGCCAGGTCTTCGGTGCCCTGAGTGCTTCCCCCATCCTCAGTACGTCAGTATAAATTATCATCAACATTAATTCTTTTGTTTCTTCCCTTTCCTAACAGATGTAGTAATCGCACATTTGGACACTGGCAATATTTCTAATTGTGTAATGGGGGCAGTGATAGAATTAATTAATGAAGCAAGTTAGATAGAAAATCTAAGTTAATTCTTTACAGGTTTTTGAGGGGTTACTTATGGTTGGAGGTGTTTTTGCAGGCTTCCATCTCTGTCAGAGGACCCAGCCATGCATTCCAATGAGAAAATGGGCATTTCAGGAAGAGAACAGGCCAAATATTGAAGCACCCACTGCCACAAGAACTACTTTCTTAGTGACAACAGGCCTCAGATAGTAGCTAGAGTCAATGCACAGCAGTACTGCCAGAAATGACATTTCCCTGCTGGGAGCACAGCAGAGTGATTCCATTTGAATGTTACTTCATTCCCCCCTCACACTACACCCTGATTTTCCTTGTCTGTTCATCTGATTGCTTCCTGCATAACAAAAGACAGCTGCCTTCCACCAAGACGAACAATGAAATAAATAAATAAATAAATCACACGTGCACAAAACCAGAGAGTATTTCAAGGACAATGAAAACTATCAAGGCCACCCCAGTCTGCAGGCAACTGCAGAACTCAGAGAGATGAGCTCTGGATCTGATGTGGATCAGATGCCCTGGGCCTGTGCAGGATGAGCACAGAGCACAGATTATACCCTTTGCCAACAGGGAGACAGTCACACAATACTGTGCTACTCTATCCAAGCACACTGCTGGCTTTTACAGGTGGCCACTCGCTGGAGGTATTGTGAACTGCCACAAAGGAGGCTGGCACAAAGGAGAGGGAAACAGGGCCAGTAGGAATAAAGCTTGTTCACAGTCAGGACTAAGATCACAACCCCTGTTCTGCTCTGGAAGTTTTAAAACTTGTTAAATTAATCCACCATAAATTACATGTACATAAGGTTAAATGTCAAGCAAAAATGAGACTATGTAGCTAATAATGCAGTCTTACATAGAGCTGTAAGAGGTAATAATTCTCAATGATTATGTTTCACAGCTTTTGAGATTAATAACAAGATTTGCATTTTCAGCATGTAGTTGTTTCAGTTGGTTTCAGATTGGGGTATGAAACCTACTGGCAGAAACACACTTTTCTGAACAAGTCTGTGTCCTATCTCTGAATTCCCAGTTTCTAGTGTTCCAATTCACTACCGATTTTTTTTTTTAATGCCTCCTGATATATTTTGCATGTCTTTGCAAAAACAACCAGCCAAGCCCTCTAAAAGAGAAAAACACACATACAAATAATACTGCAGTGCAAATATATGACTCTACATCTCTGATAAAGCTGATCTGGTGTAACAAGAAAAGAATCTGTATGATCCATTCCCACTGAAGCTGTAATTATTCACCAGTCAAGAACATTTAAATAGATGTTGGGGCAGCTTAAGACCAACCCAAATGCCATTTCTCCATGTGACCAAGGGAAGAAAGGCTTATCCACAGTACCTGGTGCTTTTACAGCCCAATCTTGCAGGGTGCAACCTTCATACAAGTAAGAGACCAACCCCAAGCCTTCTCCAACCTGCAGCCTGCTCAAGAGCAGGGAGCCTCTGGCCAAGCTGATCTCAGCTCTGCATCCTGAAGTCGAATCAAGCTCTGATGCCTACTCAGCCCCAGCACTGGGAAACAGCATTTAACCCTGCTAACGCGGTGCCAGTCGTGTACACTGGTCAGCAAGCTGAACCAACTCTGAACATGCACAAACTAAGCTTCTACAAGAGATATAAAGTACCCTGAGGCCTCTGTGTATATTTTAGTACACAGCTTCTCCGGTTCTGGTCTTGTGCTATGACGAACATCCAGGCTCCCCAAAGCTGCCCTTTCACCTGATTCAGCAATTGTCTATTTGCCACAAACAAATACTTAGTCCAACTCCCACTTCACTCTGTTTTATCACTAGATTTCTCCCGTCAGCGTACACAAGCTGCATGGTAACTCTCACTCATGCAGAGACAAGCTTTGCAGCCAATTCACCTCAGAGACCCCAGCGACGGTGAGCAGGTTTCCCATGAATCTCACTCAGAATTGCACACACACTGCCCCTGGCACTTGGACAGTAGCAGTTTGTCAATAAAGCACTGAAAGAAATTGCCTGCTTGGAGTGTGTAGTATCAGCTGATGGACAGGACCTGAACAATAAGTTTATCCTGACAAAAACAGGATAATTTTTAAGTGTCAGGAAAGAATTCAGACCCAGATGGTTTATTTTTTTAAATACTGCACAAGAAGTAATTTTTAATTCAGCATTCCAGCTTGGCCTCTCTCTAATGAAGAGTGGGATATTTTTCTTCTTGGTTTGAAAGCGGATGTTGATGTTCAATGGGTTGTATAGCTCCAGGCATTATTATTTTTCAAGCTACCAACAGCTTGAGTATGCCTTCTCTTTAACTGTGGCATTCCAGAAATTCCTAGCTGTGACCTTACATACTGAGACAAAAACTGTGTCTTTGCATTACCTCCACATTACAACTGATGAGGAGCTACAGAATCAGAGAGTGTTAAAAATTACAGTTATCCTGTCATTTGGTTTAATTAGATAGCCTATTTTCTCTTTATAATTAGGCCCCTTTCAAGGCGCATTTGGTTCATTGATTTCTTCTTTTTAATCATTGCTTTATTTATCCTACATATACCTACACATGTATACATACATTAAGTGTACGCTTCTACATATACGTAAGGGTCAGTATTTGAAACACCACAGCTAAGAGTCTTGTCGATACAGGATCTCACTGATTCAGGTATTTGCCAGCATGAGAAGGTGACTCTGAAATGAGCACTAGGTTGTCTTAGGTGAGGCAGAGAAATACTGGCAGAAATGACATCTTATATATCTTCAAACTGGAAAAAAATGAATACGCAGCTACATATCAAGCCAGACGCAACTGAAAGCACCAGATCTCTAAGGAACAGCTGTAAAATACAAGGCTGGAATGGGAAAAACTCCTAACACAAACAAAAAGGAACAAATCTGAAACTAACCTGATTTTAAACCCCCCCATGAGTTGCCTCAGAAAATAGAACAGGGTTAAGTTTGCACATTTTACTCCAGGCAGCACCGTGAGGAAAAGCACAGCTCCCCAGATTTATCTTCTGTAAAATTTATCCCACTAAACCCCATTTAGCCAAAGCAAAACAAGCAAATTTTTAAGAGTAATGAGCCCCTCTTTACAGCCCCCACCCCACTCTGTCCTTCAGTTTTATTGCTGTATTTCTTTCCATCACGCTTAGTGTTTACTTGTTAGAACACGGAAAGTGAACAGTCAGCTAAATCGACATCTACCTGTCGTTAGGGAACTAGATGACACTCTCTGTCATACAAGAAGGAAGGGAAGATACATCTCGGTGGCCATCCTTCACCCCAGCAGATGCCAAAGTCAACAGATGGCTGGAAGGACAGCATCTCAATTCGCTTTTGATCACTGATGTGAGTTTGGAAGAACAGCTCTGCCCAGGCACTTCTGCAATCAGACGCAGGAGCTTCAAACAGAAGAGGCACTTGGTGATTTGACAGCACTCATCTCTCTCTCTCTCTCCTCTAAAGGATGTGAAAAGATGGATTAAGACAAACCTTGTGCCAAGCTTTATAATGCACTTCTAATGACATATGCTAGAAATCAATGCTTCTCCAATGTCCTGCCATTTCCTTGGATTTGCCACTGGAGTGGAAAGCAGATATTCAATATCTGACACAGATTACTTCTGACTGCCAAAACATATTAACAAATATATTCTGTTGGTTTAGGATACATACTCAGTTTCTGATGTTTGCCATAAAAAACACACCAGTACGCTGGGGGGGGGGGGGGGGGTGGGTGGGGGAAAAAAAAAAA